>SZWC01002451.1:98174-129423 GCA_023375785.1 Penium margaritaceum | reverse complement strand
TTATTCTTACCACCGTGTTTCTGATAAGTGTGTCTCTGACCATTTGTTTTGTGACCACTGCGTTTCTGACCAGTGTGTTTATGACCACTGTGTTTCTGACCACTGTCTTTATGACCACTGTGTTTCTGACCAGTGTGTTTCTGACCAGTGTGCTTCTGACCACTGTGTTTCTGACCAGTGTGTTTCTGACCAGTGTGTTTCTGACCAGTGTGTTTCTAACCAGTGTGTTTTTGACCACTGTGTTTCTGACCACTGTGTTTCTGACCACTGTAATTCAGACCATTGTATCTCTGACCACTGTGTTTCTGACCAGTGTGTCTCTGACCAATGTGTTTCTGACTACTGTGTTTCTGACCAATGTGTGTCTAACCAGTGTGTTACTGCCCATTGTGTTTATGACTCGTGTGTTTCTGACCAGGGTGTTTCTGACCACTGTGTTTTTGACCACTGTGTTTCTCACCACTGTGTTTCTGACCACTGTGTTTCTGATCACTGTGTTACTGATCAATGTGTTTCTGACCAGTGTCTTTCTGACCACTGTGTTTCTGACCATTGTGTTTCTAACCACTGCGTTTCTGACCAGTGTGTTTCTGATCCCCGTGTTCTGACCACTGTGTTTATGATCAGTGTGTTTCTGGCCTGTGTGTTTCTGACCACTGCGTTTCTGTCCACTGTCTGATAGACTACTGTGTTTCTGACCACTGTGTTTCTGACCACTGCATTTCTGACCAGTGTGTTTCTGACCAGTGTGTTTATGACCACTGTTATTCTCCCCACCGTGTTTCTGATAAGTATGTCTCTGACCATTGTGTTTGTGACCACCGTGTTTCTGACCAGTGTGTTTATGACCACTGTGTTTCTGACCACTGTCTTTATGACCACTGTGTTTCTGACCAGTGTGTTTCTGACCAGTGTGCTTCTGACCACTGTGTTTCTGACCAGTGTGTTTCTCACCAATGTGTTTCTGACTAGTGTGTTTCTGACCAGTGTGTTTCTAACCAGTGTGTTTCGGACCACCGTGTTTCTGACCACTGTGTTTTTGACCACTGTAATTCAGACCAGTGTATCTCTGACCTTTGTGTTTCTGACCAGTGTGTCTATGACCAATGACTTTCTGACCACAATGTTTCTGACCAATGTGTGTCTGACCAGTTTGTTTCTGCCCATTGTGTTTATGACCGGTGTGTTTCTGCCCAGTGTGTTTCTGACCACAATACTGACCACTATGTTTCTGACCACTGTGTTTCTGACCAGTGTTTCTGACGACTGAGTTACTGATCAATGTGTTTCTGACCAGTGTGTTTCTTACCACTGTGTTTCTGACCACTGTGTTTTTGACCACTGTGTTTCTGACCAGTGTGTTTCTGACCCCTGTGTTCTGACCACTGTGTTAATGATCAGTGTGTTTCTGGCCTTTGTGTTTCTGACCACTGCGTTTCTATCCACTGTGTGTCAGACAACTGTGTTTCTGACCACTGTGTTTCTAACCACTGTATTTCTGACTAGTGTGTTTCTTACCAGTGTGTTTATGGCCACTGTTATTCTAACCACCGTGTTTCTGATAAGTGTGTCTCTGACCATTGTGTTTGTGACCACTGTGTTTCTAACCAGTGTGTTTCTGACCAGTGTGCTTCTGACCACTGTGTTTCTGACCCGTGTGTTTCTGACCAGTGTATTTCTGACCAGTGTGTTTCTGACCAGTGTGATACTAACCAGTGTGTTTCTGACCACTGTGTTTCTGACCACTGTGTTTCTGACCACTGTGTTTCTGACCATTGTGTTTATGACCCTTGTGTTTCTGACCACTGTATTTCCGACCAGGGTGTTTCTGACCAGGGTCTTTCTGACCACTGTGTTTCTGACCATTGTGTTTCTGACCACTGTGTTTCTGACCATTGTGTTTCTGACCCCCGTGTTTCTGACCACTGTGTTCTTGACCATTGCATTCTTTTCCACTGTGTTTCTAACCACCGTGTTTTTTACCACGGTGTTACTGACCCCCGTGTTTTTGACCACTCTGTTTGTGACCAGTTTGTTTCTGACCACTGTGTTTCTGACCAGTGTGTTTCCGACCAGTGTTTTTCTGACCACTGTGTTCCTGACCACTGTGTTTCTAACCACTGTTTCTTTGACCAGTGTGTTCCTGACCAGTGTGTTTCTAACCAGTGTGTTTCTGACCACTGTGTTTGTGACCCCTGTGTTTCTGAGCAGCCTTTTTCTGACCACCGTGTTTTTGACCACTTTGTTCTCACCAGTGTGTTTCTGACGAGTGTGTTTCTGACCACTGTGTTTTTCACCACTGTGTTTCTGATCAGTGTGTTTTTTACCACGGTGTTTCTGACCACTGTGTTTCTGACCAGTGTGTTTCTCACCATTGTTTTTCTGACTACTGCGTTTCTGACCACAATGTTTCTAACTTCTGTGTTTTTGACCACTGTGTTTATGACCAGTGTGTTTCTCACCATTGTGTATCTGACCACTGCGTTTCTGACAATTGTGTTTATGACTACTGTGGTTCTGACCACTGTGTTTCTGACCACCGTGTTTCTGACCACTGTATTTCTGACCAGTGTGTTTCTGACCAAGGTGTTTCTGACCACTATGTTTCTGACCAGTGTGTTTCTGACCAGTGTGTTCCTGACCCCTGTGTTTTTGACTAGTGTGTTTCTGACCAGGGTGTTTATGACCGGTGTGTTTCTGACCACTGTGTTTCTGACCACTGTGTTTCTGACCACTGTGTTTCTGACCAGTGTTTTTGTGACAAGTATGTTTCTGACCACTGTGATTCTGACCTCTGTGTCTCTGACCAGTGTGTTTCTGACCAGTGTGTTTATGACCAGTTATTTTCCGATCACCCTTTATCTGACATCTGTGTTTCTGGCCACTGTGTTTCTGACCACTGTGGTTCTGATCATTCTTTTTCTGACCAGTGTGTTTCTGACCACTGTGTTTCTGACCAGAGTGTTCCTGACCAGTGTGTCTCTGACCAGTGTATTTTGGACAGCTGTGTTTCAGACCGGGGTGTGTCTGACCTTTGTGTTTGTGACCATTGTGTATATGATCAGTGTGTTTCCGACCAGTGTGATGCTAACCAGTGTGTTTCTGACCACAGAGTTTCTCACCAGTGTGCTTATGACCAGCATGATTCTGACCACTGTGTTTCTGACCAGTGTGTTTCTGACCACTGTGTTTTTGACCACTGTGTTTCTGACCAGTGTGTTTCTGACCACTGTGTCTTTGACCAGTGTGTTACTGACCACTAATTGTCTGGCCACTCTGATTCTAACCACTGTGTTTCTGACCAGTGTGTTTCGAAGCACTGTGTTCCTGACCACTGTGTTCCTAACCACTGTGTTTATAACCACTGTGTTTCTGACCTGTGTGTCTCTGACCACTGTGTGTCCGACCAGTGTGTTCCTGACCAGTGTGTTTCTGACCAGTGTGTCTCAGACCAATGTGTTGCTGACCACTGTGTTTCTGACAACTGTGTTTCTGAGCACTGTGTTTCTGACCTCCGTGGTTCTGACCAGCGTGTTTCTGACCAGTGTGTTTATAACCATTGTGTTTCTGACCACTGTGTTTCTGACCAGTGTGTTTCTGACCACTGTGTTTCTGACCAGTGCATTTCTGACCACCGTGTTTCTGACCAGTGTGTTTTCGACCACTGTGTTTCTGACCACCATGTTTCTGACCACTGTGTTTCTGGTCAGTGTTATTCTGACCAGTGTGTTTATGACCATTGTTTTTATGACCACTGTGTTTCTGACAAGTGTGTTGCTGACCAGTGTGTAACTGACCATTGCGTGTCTGACAACTGTGTTTCTGGCCATTGTGTTTCTGACGATCGTGTTTCCGACGAGTGTGTTTCTGACCAGTGTGTTTGAAACCACTGTGTTTCTGCCCAGTGTCTTTTTTACTGGTGTTTTTCTGACAACTGTGTTTTTGACCAGTGAGTTTCGGACCAGTTTGTTTCTGACCACAGTGTTTCTCACCACTGTGTTTCTGACCACTGTATTTCTGACCAGCGTGTTTCTGACGACTGTGTTTCTGACCACTCCGTTTTTGACAAGTGTTTTTATGACCTGTGTGTTTTCGACCACTGTGTTTCTGAGGAGTGTGTTTTGACCAGTGTGTTTCTGTCCAGTGTGTTTCTGACCACTCTGTTTCTGATTGCTGTGTTTCTGACAAGTGTGTTTCTGACCACCGTGTTTTTGACTGTGTGTTTCTGGCCAATGTCTTTCTGACCAGTGTGTTTCTGACCAGGATGTTTCTGACCAGTGCGTTTCTGACTAGTGTGTTTCTCACCACTTTGTTTCTGACCACTGTGTCGCTGACCACTATGTTTCTTACCACTCAGTTCCTGACCAGTGTGTTTCCGACCAATGTGTTACTGACCAGTGTATTTATGACCACTGTGTTTCTGACCAGTGTGTTTATGACCTCCGTGTTTCTGGCCACAGTGTTTCTGACCACTGTGTTTCTGACCACTGTGTTTCTGACCAGTGTGTTTCTGACCACTGCGTTTCTCACCAGTGTGTTTCTTACCACTGTGTCTCTGACCACTGTGTTTCTGACCACTATATTTCAGACAAGTTTGTTTCTGACCAGTATGTTTCTGAGCACTGTTTTTTTTCCACCGTGTTTATGACAAGCGTGTTTCTGACCAGAGTGTTTCAGACCACTGTGTTGCTCACCCGTGTGTTTCTGACCACTGTGTTTTTGACCACCGTGTCTCTGACCAGTGTGTTTCTGACCACTGTGTTGCTCACCCGTGTGTTTCTGACCACTGTGTTTTTGACCACCGTGTCTCTGACCAGTGTGTTTCTGACCACTGTGTTTCTGACCACTGTGTTTCTGACCAGTGTGTTTCTGACCAGTGTGTTTTTGGCCACTGTGATCCTGACCCTTGTGTGCTGACCATTGTGTTCCTGACCCGTGTCTTTCTCACAACTGTGTTTCTGACCACTGTGTTTCTGACCTATGTGTTTCTGACCATTGTGTGTCTGACCATTGTGTTTCAGACCATTGTGTTTGTGACCTGTGTGTTTCTGACCCCTGTGCTTCCGACCACTGTGTTACTGACCAGTGTGTTTCTGACCATTGTGTTTCTGACCAATGTGTTCTTGACCAGTGTGTTTCTAACCACTGTGTTTCCGACCACTGTGTTCCTCACCATTGTGTGTCGGACCAGTGTGTTTCTGACCACTGTATTTCTCACCACTATGTTTGTGACCCCTGTGTTTCTGACCACTGTGTTTCTGACCACTGTGTTTCTCACCACGGTGTTTCTTACCAGTGTGTTTCTGACCACTGTGTTTCTGACCAGTGTGTTTCTAATCAGCATGTTTGTGACCACTGTGTTTCTGACCACTGTGTTTCTGACCACTGTGTTTCTCACCACGGTGTTTCTTACCAGTGTGTTTCTGACCACTGTGTTTCTGACCAGTGTGTTTCTAATCAGCATGTTTGTGACCACTGTGTGTTTTACCTTTATGTTTGTGATCACTTTGTTTCTGACCAGTGTGTTTCTAACCAGTGTGTTTCTGACCACTGTGTTTCTGACCAGTGTGTTTCTGACCACTGTTTTTCTGACAACTGTGTTTCTGACCACTGTGTTTCTGACCATTGTGTTTCGGACCACTGTGTTTCTGACCACGGTGTTTCTGACAACTGTGTTTCCGCCCAGTGTCTGTATAACGAGTGTTTTTTTGACAACCGTGTATTTTACCAGTGTGTTTCTGACTAGTGTGTTTGTGACCACTGTGTTTCTCACCACTTTGTTACTGACCACTGTGTTTCTGACCAGCGTGTTCTCACCACTGTGTCTTTGACCACTGTGTTTCTGACAAGTGTGTTTCTGACCTGTGTGTTTCGGACCACTGTGTTTCTGACGAGTGTGTTTTTGACCAGTTTGTTTCTGACCAGTGTGTTTCTGACCATTGTGTTTCTGACCACTGTGTTTTTGACAAGTGTGTTTCTGACCACTGTGTTTCTGACCGGTGTGTGTCTGACCAGTGTGTTTCTGACAAGTGTGTTTCTGACCACCGTGTTTTTGACTGTGTGTTTCTGACTAGTGTGTTTCTGACCACTGTGTTTCTGACCACTATGTCGCTGACCACTGTGTTTCTGACCTCTGAGTTCCTGACCAGTGTGTTTCGGACCAATGTGTTTCTGACCAATGTGTTTCTGACCACTGTGTTTCTGACCAGTGTTTTTCCGACCAATGTGTTACTGACCAGTGCATTTATGACCACTGTGTTTCTGACCAGTGTGTTTATGACCTCCGTGTTTCTGACCACAGTGTTTCTGACCACTGTGTTTCTCACCACTCTGTTTCTGACCAGTGTGTTTCTGACCACTGCGTTTCTCACCAGTGTGTTTCTGACCACTGTGTCTCTGACCACTGTGTTTCTGACCACTATATTTCTGACAATTTTGTTTCTGACCAGTATGTTTCTGAGCACTGTTTTTTTTCCACCGTGTTTATGACAAGCGTGTTTCTGACCAGAGTGTTTCAGACCACTGTGTTGCTCACCCGTGTGTTTCTGACCACTGTGTTTTTGACCACCGTGTCTCTGACCAGTGTGTTTCTGACCACTGTGTTTCTGACCACTGTGTTTCTGACCAGTGTGTTTCTGACCAGTGTGTTTCTGGCCACTATGATCCTGACCCTTGTGTGCTGACAAGTGTGTTTCTGACCCGTGTGTTTCTCACAACTGTGTTTCTGACCACTGTGTTTCTGACCTATGTGTTTCTGACCATTGTGTGTCTGACCATTGTGTTTCAGACCATTGTGTTTGTGACCAGTGTGTTTCTGACCCCTGTGCTTCGGACCACTGTGTGTCTGACCAGTGTGTTTCTGACCATTGTGTTTCTGACCAATGTGTTCTTGACCAGTGTGTTTCTAACCACTGTGTTTCTGACCACTGTGTTCCTCACTATGGTGTGTCCGACAAGTGTGTTTCTGACCACTGTATTTCTCACCACTATGTTTGTGACCCCTGTGTTTCTGACCACTGTGTTTCTGACCACTGTGTTTCTCACCACAGTGTTTCTTACCAGTGTGTTTCTGACCAGTGTGTTTCTGACCAGTGTGTTTCTAATCAGCATGTTTGTGACCACTGTGTTTGTGACCTTTATGTTTGTGATCACTTTGTTTCTGATCAGTGTGTTTCTAACCAGTGTGTTTCTGACCACTGTGTTTCTGACCACTGTGTTTGTGACCACTGTGTTTCTGACTAGTGTGTTTCTGACCACTGTGTTTCTGACCAGTGTGTTTCTGACCACTGTTTTTCTGACAACTGTGTTTCTGACCACTGTGTTTCTGACCATTGTGTTTCGGACCACTGTGTTTCTGACCACTGTGTTTCTGACCAGTGTGTTTCTGACCAGTGTGTTTCTGACCACTGTTTTTCTGACAACTGTGTTTCTGACCACTGTGTTTCTGACCATTGTGTTTCGGACCACTGTGTTTCTGACCACTGTGTTTCTGACCACTGTGTTTCCGCCCAGTGTCTGCATAACGAGTGCTTTTTTTACAACTGTGTATTTCACCAGTGTGTTTCTGACTAGTGTGTTTGTGACCACTGTGTTTCTCACCACTTTGTTTCTGACCACTGTGTTTCTGACCAGCGTGTTCTCACCACTGTGTTTGTGACCACTGTGTTTCTGACAAGTGTGTCTCTGACCTGTGTGTTTCGGACCGCTGTGTTTCTGACGAGTGTGTTTCTGACCAGTTTGTTTCTGACCAGTGTGTTTCTGACCATTGTGTTTCTGACCACTGTGTTTTTGACAAGATTGTTTCTGACCACTGTGTTTCTGACCGGTGTGTGTCTGACCAGTGTGTTTCTGACCAGTGTGTTTCTGACGAGGATCTTTCTGACCAGTGTGTTTCTGACTAGTGTGTTTCTGACCACTGTGTTTCTGACCACTGTGTCGCTGACCACTGTGTTTCTAACCTCTGAGTTCCTGACCAGTGTGTTTCGGACCACTGTGTATCTGACCAGTGTGTTTATAACCTCCGTGTTTCAGACTGCTGTGTTTTTGACCATTGTGTTTCTGACCAGTGTGTTTCTGACCACTGCGTTTCTGACCACTGTGTTTCTAACCACTGTGTTTCTGACCACTGTCTTTCTGACCACTACATTTCGGACAAGTTTGTTTCTAACCAGTGTGTTTCTGACCACTGTTTTTGTACCACCGTGTTTATGACAAGTGTGTTTCTGACCAGTGTGTTTGTGACCACTGTGTTACTGACCAGTGTGTTTCTGACCATTGTGTTTCCTACCAGTGCGTCTCTAACCAATGTGTTTCTAACCACTGTGCTTCTGACCAGTGTGTTTCTGACCAGTTTGTTTCTGGCCACTGTATTCCTGACCAGTGTGTGTCTGACCAGTGTGTTTCTGACCAGTGTTTTTCTGACCAGTGTGTTTCTGACCAGGGTGTTTCTGACCAGTGTGTTTCTGACCACTGTGTTTCTCACCACTCTGTTTCTGACATTTGTGTTTCTGTAACTGTGTTTCGTACCAGTGTGTTTCTGACCTGTGTGTTTCTGACCAATGTGTTTCTGACCAGTGTGTTTCTGACCACTGTGTTTCTGACCACTGTGTTTGTGACCAGTGTGATTCTGAACCCTGTGCTTCTAACCACTGTGTTACTGACTGATGTGTTTCTGACTTCTGTGTTTCTGACCAATGTGTTTGTGACCAGTGTGTTTCTAACCACTGTGTTTATGACCACTGTGTTTCTCACCAGTGTGTTTCTGACCACATTGTTTCTGACCAGTTTGTTTCTAACCAGTGTTTTCCTGACCACTGTGTTTCTTACCACTGTGTTTCTGACTGCTGTGTTTCTTACTAGCGTGTCTCTGACCAGTGTGTTTCTGACCAGTGTGTTTCAGACCAGCATGTTTCTGACAATTGTGTTTCTGACCTTTGTGTTTATGACCACTTTGTTTCTGACCAGTGTGTTTCTAACCAATGTGTTTCTGACCACTGTGTTTCTGACCAGTGTGTTTCTGACCAGCATGTTTCTGACAATTGTGTTTCTGACCTTTGTGTTTATGACCACTTTGTTTCTGACCAGTGTGTTTCTAACCAATGTGTTTCTGACCACTGTGTTTCTGACCACAGTGTTTCTGACCACTGTGTGGCTGACTAGTGTGTTCCTGACCTGTGTGTTTCTGACCACTGTGTTTATCACCACAATGTTTCTGACCACTGTGTTTCTGACCACTATGTTCCTGACTGCTGTGTTTCCGACCACTGTGTTTCTAACCACTGTGTTTCTGACCACTGTGCTTCTGACCCTTGTGTTTCTGACCACTTTGTTTCTGACCACTGTGTTTCTGACCTCTGTGTTTCTTACCAGTTTGTTTCTGACCAGTGTGTTTCTGACTATTGTGTTTTTGACCAGTGTGTTTCTCACCAGTGTGTTCCTGACCACCGTGTTTTTGACCAGTGTGTTTCTGACCTGTGTATTTCTCACCAGTGTGTTTCTGACCAGGGTGTTCTGACTTATGCGTTTCTGACCATTGTGTTTCTGACCACTGTGTTTCTGACCAGTGTGTTTCAGACCAGTGTGTTTCTGACCACAGTCTTTCCAACCACTGTGTTTCTGACCACTGTGTTTCTAACCATTGTGTTTATGACCAGTTTGTTTCTGACCTTTGTGTTTCTGACCACTGTGACTCTGACCACTGTGTTTCTGACCAGTGTGTTTCTGACCACTCTGGTCCTGGCCACTGTGTTTCTGACCAGTGTGTGTCTGACCACTATCTTTTTGACCAGTGTGTTTCTGACCAGTGTGTTTCTGACCAGTGTGTTCATGACCAGTGTCTTTCAGACAACTTGGGATGGAAGTTGGGTTCGAATTTGGGTTGGATTTTGGGCTGGAAGTCGGGCTGGAAGTTGGGTTGGATGTTGGGCTTGAAGCTGAGTTGGAATGTTGGTTGTAAGTTGGATTGGAAGTTGGGTTGGAAGTTGGGTTGGAATATTGACTGGAAGTTGGGTTGGAAGCTGTGTTGAAAGCTGGATTGGAGAGTGGGTTAGAAGTTGGGATGAAGTTTGGGATGGAAGTGGGGTTGGAATTTGGGTTGGAGGTCGGGTTGGAAGTTCGGTTGGAAGTTGGGTTGGAAGTTGGGTTGGAAGTTTGATTGGAAGTTGGGTTGGAAGTTGGATTGGAAGCTGGGTTGGAAGTTGGGTTGGAAGTCGGGTTGAAAGTTGGGTTGAAATCTGGGTTGGATGCTGAGTTGGATGCTAGGCTGGAATTTGGGTTGGAAGTTTGGTTGAATGTTGGGTTGAAAGTTGGGTTGGAAGTTGGGTTGGAAGTTAAGTTGGAAGTTGGGTTGGAAGTTGGGTTGGAAGTTTTGTTGGAAGTTGGGTTGGAAGATGGATTGGAAGCTGGGTTCGAAGTTGGGTTCGAAGTCGGGTTGAAAGTTGCGTTGAAATCTGGGTTGGATGCTGAGTTGGATGTTGGGCTGGAATTTGGGTTGGAAGTTTGGTTGAATGTGGGGTTGAAAGTTGGGTTGGAAGTTGGGTTAGAAGTTGGGTTGGAAGTTGGGATGGAAGTAGGGATGAAAGTTGTGTTGGACGTTGGGTAGGAAGTGGGGTTGGAAGAAGGGTTGGAACTTGGGTTGGAAGTCGGACTGGAAATGGGTGGGAAGTGGGGTTGGAAATTGGGTTGCAAGTTGGGTTGGAAGTTGGGATAGAAGTTGGGAAGGAAGTTGCCATCGAAGTTGGGATGGACGTTGGGATGGAAGTTGGTTTGGAAGTTGGGTTGGAAGTTGGGTTCGAAGTAGGGTTGGAAGTTGGGTTGGAAGTTGCGTTGGAAAGTGGGTTGGAAGTTGGATTGGAAGTTCGGTTGGGAGTTGTGTTGGAAGTTGGAATGGAAGTTGGGACGAAACCTGTGCTGGAAGTTGGGTTGGAAGTTGGGTTGGAAGTTGGGTTGGAAGTTGGGCTGGAAGTTGGGTTGGGTGCTTGAGTGGAAGTTGGCTTGGAAGTTGGGTTGGAATTTGGGTTAGAAGTTAGGTTGGAAGTTGGGTTGGAAGTTGGGATGGAAGTTGGGATGAAAGTTGGGTTGGATGTTTGGTTGGAAGTTGGGCTGGAAGTTGGGTTGGAATTTGTGTTGGAGGTTGGATTCAAGGTTGGGTTGGAAGTTGGGTTGGAAGTTGGGCTGGAAGCTTGGTTGGAAGTTGGGTTGGAAGTTGGGTTGGAAGTTGGGTTGGAAGTTGGAAGTTGGGTTTGAAATTGGGTTGAACGTTTAGTTGGGAGCTGGATTGGAAGCTGGGTTGGAAGCTTTGTTGAAGATGGAGTGGAAGCTGGGTTGGAAGTTGGGTTGGAAGTTGGGATGGAAGTTGGGATGAAAGTTGGGTTGGAAGTTGGGTTAGATGTTGGGAAGGGAGTTGGGTAGGAAATTGATTTGGAATTTGGGTTGGAAGTTGGGTTGGAAGTTGGGATGGAAGTTGGGATGAAAGTTGGGTTGGAAGTTGGGTTAGATGTTGGGAAGGGAGTTGGGTAGGAAATTGATTTGGAATTTGGGTTGGAAGTTGGATTGGAAGTTCAAATAGAACTAGGGTTGGAAGTTGGGTTGGAATTTGGGTTAGAATTTGGGTTGGAAGCTGGGTTGGAAGTTGGGTTGGAAGTTGGAATGGAAGTTGGGTTCGAAGTTGGGATGGAAGTTGGGATGGATGTTGGAATGGAAGTTGGGATGGAAATTGGGTTGGAAGTTGGGTTGGAAGTTAGGTTGGAAGTTGGTTGGAAGTTGGGTTGGAAGCTGGGTTGGAAGCTGGGTTGGAAGTTGGGTTGGAAGTTGGGTTGGAAGCTGGGTTGGAAGTTGGGTTGGAAGTTGGGTTTGAAGCTGAATTGGAAGGTTGGATGGATGCCGGGTTGGATGTTGGATATGAATTTGGGTTGGAAGTTGGGTTGGGAGTTGGGTTACAAGTTCGGCTGGAAGTTCGGTTGGAAGTTGGGTTGGAAGTTGGGATGGAGGTTTGGACGAAACCTGGGCTGGAATTCGGAATGGAGGTTGGGTTGGAAGTTCGGTTGGAAGTTTGTTTGGGTGTTTGAGTGGAAGTTGGGTTGAGAGTTGGGTTGGAAGTTGGGTTGGAAGTTGTGTTGGAAGTTGGGTTGGAAGTTGGGTAGTAAGTTGGGTTGGAAGTTGGGATGGGAGTTGGGATTAAAGTTGGGTTGGAAGTTGGGCTGGAAGGTATGCTGAAAGATGGGCTATCATTTGGGTTGGAAGTTGGATTAAATGTTGGGCTGGAAGTTGGGTTGAAAGCTGGATTGGATGCTTAGAATGATGCTGGGTTGGTATTTGGGTTGGAAGTTGGGTTTAATGTTGGGTTGGAATTTGGGTTGGAAGTTGGGTTGGAAGTTGGGTTGGAAGTTGGGATGGACATTGAGATGAAAGTTGTGCTGGAAGTTGGGTTGCAAGTTGGGTTGGAAGTGGGGTTGGAACTTGGGTTGGAAGTTGGAATGAAAGTTGGGTGGGAAGTTGGGTTGGAAGTTGGATTGGAAGTCGGGTTGGAAGTTGGGATGGATGTTGGGAAGGAAGTTGGGATGGAAGTTGGGATGGACGTTGGGATGGGAGTTGGGTTGGAAGTTGGATTGGAAGCTGGGTTGGAATCTGGGTTGGATGATGCGTTGGATGTTGGATAGGAATTTGGGTTGGAAGTTGGGTAGGGAGTTGGGTTAAAAGTTCGGTTGGCAGTTGGGTTGGAAGTTGGGTTTGAAGTTGGGTCGGAAGATGGGTTGGAAGTTGGGTTGGAAGTTGGGATGGAAGTTGGGATGAAAGTTGGGATGGAAGTTGGGATGAAAGCTGGGTTGGAAGTTGGGTTGGAAGTTGGGCTGGAAGTTGGGTTGAAAGTTGGGATGGAAGTTGGGATGAAAGCTGGGTTGGAAGTTGGGTTGGAAGTTGGGCTGGAAGTTGGGTTGAAATTTGGGTTGGAAGTATGATTGGAGGTTGGGTTGGAAGTTGGATTGGAAGTTGGGCTGGAAGCTGGGTAGGAATTTGTGTTGGAAGTCGTGTTGGAAGTTGGGTTGGAAGTTGGTATGGAATTTGGGATGGAAGTTGGGTTGCAAGTTGGATTGGAAGTTGGGTTGGAAGTTGGGTTGGAGGTTAGGTTGCAAAGTGAGTTGGATATTGGGTTGAAAACTTGGTTGGAAGCTTGGTTGGAACCTGGGTTGGAAGTTGGGTTGAAAGTTGGATAGTAAGCTGGGTTTGATGTTGGGTTGGAAGTTGGGATGGAAGTTGGGATGGAAGTTGGGATGAAAGTTGGGTTGGAAGTTGGGATTGAAGTTGGGTTGGAAGTTGGGTTGGAAGTTGGGTTGGAAGTTGGGTTGGAGAATGGGTTTGAGGTTGGGTTGGAAGTTGGGATGGAAGTTGGGATGAAAGTTGGGTTGGAAGTTGGGATTGAAGTTGGGTTGGAAGTTGGGTTGGAAGTTGGGTTGGAAGTTGGGTTGGAGAATGGGTTTGAGGTTGGGTTGGAAGTTGGGTTGGATGTTGGGTTGGGAATTGGGTAGGAAGGTATTTGGAAGTTGGGTTGGAAGTTGGATTGGAAGTTGTATTGGAAGTTGGGTTGGAAGTTGGGTTGGAATTTGGGTTCGAGGTTGGATTGGAAGTTGGGTTGGAGGTTAGGTTGGAATTTGGGTTGGAACTTGGGTTGAAAGTTCGGTTGGAAGCTGGGTTGGAAGCTGGGTTGGAAGTTGGGTCGAAAGTTGGATTGGAAGATGGGTTGGAAGTTGGGTTGGAAGTTGGGTTGGAAGTTGGGATGGAAGTTGGGATGGGTTGAAGGTTGGGTTGGAGGATGGAAGTTGGGTTGGAAGTTGGGTTGGAAGTTGGGTTGAAAGTTGGGCTGGAAGTTGGATTGGAAGTTGGGCTGGAAGTTGGGTTGGAAGTTTGGTTGGAAGCTGGGTTGGAAGTTGGGTTGGAAGTTGGATTGGAAGTTGGGTTGGAAGCTGGGTTAGAAGCTGGGTTGGATGGTGGGTTGGATGTTGGATAGGGATTTCGACTGGAAGTTGGGCACGGAGTTGGGTTAAAAGTTCGGTTGGAAGTTGAGTTGGAAGGTGGGATGAAATTTTGGACGAAACCTGGGCTGGAAGTTGGGTTGGAGGTTGGGTTGGAAGTTGGCTTGGAAGTTGGGTTGGGTGTTTGAGTGGAAGTTGGGTTGGATGTTGGGTTGGAAGTTGGATTGGAAGTTGGGCTGGAAGTTGGGTTGCAAGTTGGGTTGGAACTTGGGTAGGAAGTTGGGATGGAAGTTGGGATGAAAGTTGGGTTGGAAGTTGGGCTGGAACTTGGGCTGAAAGTAAGGTTATAATTTGGGTTGGAAGTTGGGTTGGAAGTTGGGTTGGAAGTTGAGTTGGAAGTTGGGTTGGAAATTGGTATGGAAGTTGGGATTGAAGCACACTGGTCAGAAAGACACTGGTTAGAAACACACTGGTCAGAAACAGAGTGGTAAGAAACACATTTGTCAGAAACACAGTGGTCTGAAACACACTGGTCAGAAAGACAGTGGTCAAAAACACAGTGGCCATAATCATAGTGGTCAAAAGCACAGTGGTCAAAAGCACGTTGGTCAGAAACACACTGATCAGACACACACTGGTCATAAACACAGTGGTCAGAGATACAGTGGTTATAAATACACTGGTCAGAAACACATTGGTCAGAGACACAATGGTGAGAAATACACTGGTCAGAAGCACAGTGGTCAGAAACAACCTGGTCACAAACGCAGTGGTCATAAACATACTGGTCAGAAACATAGTTGTCAAAAACACAGTGGTCAGAGACACGGTGGTCAGAAACAAACTGGTCAGAAACATTGTGGTCAGAAACACAATGGTCAGAAACACAGTGGTCAGAAACACACTGGTCAGAAACACACTGGTTAGAAACACAGCCGTCAGAAACACACTGGTCATAAACCCAGTGGTCATAAACACGGTGGTCAAAAACATAGTGGTCACAAACACACTGGTTAGAAACACAGTGGTCAGAAACACACTGGTAAGAAACACCGTGGTGAGAAACACAGTGGTCAGAAACACACTGGTAAGAAACACCGTGGTGAGAAACACAGTGGTCAGAAACACAATGGTCAGAAACACAGTGGTCAGAAACACACTGGTCAGAAACACACTGGTTAGAAACACAGCCGTCAGAAACACACTGGTCATAAACCCAGTGGTCATAAACACGGTGGTCAAAAACATAGTGGTCACAAACACACTGGTTGGAAACACAGTGGTCAGAAACACACTGGTTAGAGACACACTTGTCACAATCACACTGGTCAGACAGACAGTAGTCAGATAATCACCTGTCAGAAACACTGGTCAGAAACACAGTGGTCGAAAACACAGTGGTCAGAAACACAGTGGTCAGAAACATAGTGGTCAGAAAGACATTGGTCTGAAACACACTGGTCAGAAACACACTGGTCAGAAAGACACTGGTGAGAAACACACTGGTCAGAAACACAGTGGTCAGAAACACACTGGTCAGAAACACACTGGTCAGAAACACACTTGTCAGAAACACACTGGTCAGAAACACAGTGGTGAGAAACACTGTGGTTAGAAACACAGTGGTCAGAAACACAGTGGTCAGAAACACATTGGTCAGAAACACAGTGGTCAGAAACACAGTGGTCCACAACACACTGATCAGAAACGTGCTGATCAGAAACACGGTGGTCACAAACACAGTGGTCAGAAACAGAGTCGTCAGAAACACAGTGGTCTGAAACAGTGGTCAGAAACAAAGTGGTCAGGAACACAGTGGTGAAAAACATAGCGGTCAGAAATACATTGGTCATAAACAAGGTGGTCACAAACAGAGTGGTCAGAAACATAGTGGCTAGAAACACAGTGGTCAGAAACACAGTGATCAGAAACACAGTGGTCAGAAACACATTGGTTAGAAACACACTGGTCAGAAACACAGTGATCAGAAACACAGTGGTCAGAAACACACTGGTCAGAAACACACTGGTCAGAAACACACTGCTCACGAACACACTGGTCTGAAACATAGTGGTCAGAAAAACACTGGTCAGAACACAATGGTCAGAAACACACTGGTCAGAAACTCACTAGTCAGAAACACAGTGGTTAGAAACACAGTGGTAAGAAACACTGTGGTTAGAAACACAGTGCTCAGAAACACACTGGTCACAAACACAGTGGTTATAAACACAGTGGTCAGAAACACAGTGGTCAGAAACACAGTAGTCAGAAACACAGTGGTTAGAAACACAGATGTCCGAAACACACTGATCTGAAACACACTGATCAGAAACATAGTGGTCTGAAACACAGTGGTCAGAATCACACTGGTCAGAAACACAGTGGTCAGACACACATAGGTCAGAAACCCACTGGTCCGAAACACAGTGGTCTCAAACACACTGGTCAGAAACCCAGTGGTCAGAAACACAGTGGTCAGAAACACACTGGTCAGAAAGACAGTGGTCACAAACACACTGGTCTGAGACACACTGGTCAGAAACACACTGGTCAAAAACACAATGGTCAGAAACATAGTGGTCAGGAGCACAGTGGTCAGAAACACAGTGGTCAGAAACACACTGGTCAGAAACACGGTGGTCAGAAACACAGTGGTCAGAAACACAATGGTCAGAAACAAAGTGGTTGAGAAACAAATTGGTCAGTAACACAATGGTCAGAAACAGAGTGGTCAGAAACACAGTGGTCAGAAACACAGTGGTCAGAAACACACTGGTCTGAAACACACTGTTCTGAAAGTCACTGGTCAGAAACACAGTGGTCAGAAACACACTGTTCAGAAACACAGTTGTCAGAGACATAGTGGTCAGAAACACAGTGGTCAGAAACACACTAGTCAAAAGCATAGTGGACAGAAACACACTGGTCAGAAACACAGTGGTCAGAAACACACTGGTCAGAAAGACGATGGTCAGAAACACAGTGGTCAGAAACACACTGGTCAGAGACACACTGGTCAGAAACACACTGGTCTGAAACACACTGGTCAGAAGCACAGTTGTTAGAAACCCAATGGTCAGAGACACAGTGGTGAGAAACACATTGCTCAGACATACATTGGTCAGAAACATGGTGGTGAGAAACATAGTGGTCAGAAATACAGAGGTCGGACTCACAGTGGTCAGACACACAGTGGTCAGAAACAAAGTGGTCAGAAACACAATTGTCAGAAACACAGTAGTCAGAAACACAGTGGTCAGAAACAAACCGGTCAGAAACATAATGGTCAGAAACGCAGTGGTCAGAAACACAGTGGTCTGAAATACAGTGGTCAGAAACACACTGGTTAGAAACACACTGGTCTGAAAGTCACTGGTCAGAAACAACCTGGTCAGAAATACCCTGGTCAGAAACACAATGGTCAGAAACAGAGTGGTCAGAAACACACTAGTCAAAAGCATAGTGGACAGAAACACACTGGTTAGAAACACACTGGTCTGAAAGTCACTGGTCAGAAACAACCTGGTCAGAAATACCCTGGTCAGAAACACAATGGTCAGAAACAGAGTGGTCAGAAACACACTAGTCAAAAGCATAGTGGACAGAAACACACTGGTTAGAAACACACTGGTCTGAAAGTCACTGGTCAGAAACAACCTGGTCAGAAATACCCTGGTCAGAAACACAATGGTCAGAAACAGAGTGGTCAGAAACACACTAGTCAAAAGCATAGTGGACAGAAACACACTGGTTAGAAACACACTGGTCTGAAAGTCACTGGTCAGAAACAACCTGGTCAGAAATACCCTGGTCAGAAACACAATTGTCAGAAACACAGTAGTCAGAAACACAGTGGTCAGAAACAAACCGGTCAGAAACATAATGGTCAGAAACGCAGTGGTCAGAAACACAGTGGTCTGAAATACAGTGGTCACAAACATTGTGGTCAGAAACACACTTGTCAGAAACATAGTGGTGAGAAACTCACTAGTGAGAAACACAGTGGTCAGAAACACTGTGGTAAAAAACACACTGGTCAGAAACAACCTGGTCAGAAATACCCTGGTCAGAAACACTGTGGCCAGAATCACAGTGGTCAAAAACACACTGGTCAGAAACACTCTGGTCACAAACACATCGGTCAGAAACACAATGGTCAGAAATACACTGGTCAGAACCACAGTGGTCAGAAACACAGTGGTTACACACACAGTGGAAAGAAACACACTGGTCAGCAGCACAGTGGTCATAAACACAGTGGTCAGAAATACAGTGGTCAGGAACACAGTGGTCAGAAACACAAACGTCAAACACACTGATCAGAAACATGGTGGTCATAAACATAGTGGTCAGAAACACAGTGGTCAGGAACACACACGTCAGAAACACAGTGGTCAGAAACACAGTGGTTAGAAACACAATGTTCAGAAGCACACTGGTCAGAAACACACCGGTCAGAAACACAGTGGTCAGACACAATGGTTATAAACTCAGTGGACAGAAACACTGTGGTCAGAAACACACTGGTCAGAAACACACTGATCTAAAACACACTGGTCAGAAACACAGTGGTCATAAACACACTGTTCAGAAACACAGTGGTCAGAGACACAGTATTCGAAAACACAACGGTCAGAAACACACATGTCAAAAATACACTCGTCACAAACACACTGGTCAGACACAGAGTGGTTAGAAACACAGTGGTCAGAAACACAATGGTTAGAAAGACACTGGTCAGAAGTACCCTGGTCAGAAACACTGTGGTCACAAACAAAGTGGTCAGAAACACAATGGTCAGAAACACAGTGGTCAGAAACACAGTGGTCAGAAACACAGTGGTCAGAAACACAATGGTCAGAAACACGGTAGTCAGACACACGGTGGTCAGAAACACATTGGTCAGAAACACAGTGGTCAGGAATGCAGTAGTCAGAAACACAGTGGTCAGACATACAGTGGTCATAAACACAGCGATGAGAAACACAGTGGTCAAAAACACACTGGTCTGAAACACAGTGGTCAGAAACACACGGGTCATAAACAGGCTGGTTATGAAACACAATGGTTAGAAAAACACAGGTCAGAAACACTGTGGTCAGAAACACAGTGGTCAGAAACACAGTTGTCCGAAACACAGTGGTTGGAAACACAGTGGTCAGAAACACACTGGTCAGAAGTACAGTGTCCAGAAACACACTTGTCAGAAACACACTGGTCGAAAACACAGTGGTCAGAAACACACTGGTTGGAAACATGGTGGTGTGAAACACACTGGTCAGAAACACAGTGGTCAGAAACACAGTGGTCTGAAACACAGTGGTCAGAAATACACTGGTCAGAAACACACTGGTCAGAAATACAGTGGTCAGAAACACAGTGGTCAGAAACACAGTGGTCAAAAACACGGTGGTCAGAAACACAGTGGTCAGAAACACGGTGGTCATAAACACTTCGTCAGAAACACATTGGTAAGAAACACAGTGGTCAGGAACGCAGTGGTCAGAAACATAATGGTCAGACATACAGTGGTCAGAAACACAGTGGTAAGAAACACAGTGGTCAGAAACATAGTGGTCAGAAACACATTGGTCAGAAACACACTGGTCAGAAACACAGTGGTCAGAAACACATTGGTCAGAAACACACTAGTCAGAAGTACTCTGGTTAAAAACACACTGGTCAGAAACACACTGGTCAGAACCACAGTGGTCAGAAACTCACAGGTAAAAAACACACTGGTCAAAAACACACTGGTCAGACACAGTGGTCAGAAACATACTGGTCAGAAGCACACTAATCAGAAACAAAGTGGTCAGAAACACTGTGGTTAGAAACACAATGGTCATGAACACACTGGCGAGAAACAATATGATCAGAAACACGCTGGACAGAAACACACTGGTCAGAAACACAGTGGTCAAAAACACAGTGGTCAGCAACACATTGGTCGGAATCACAGTGGTCAGAAACACAGTGGTCAGAAGCACAGTGGTCAAAAACACAGTGGTGAGAAACACATTGGTTAAAAACACAGTGGTCAGAAACAAAGTGGTCAGAAACACAGTGGTCAAACACTCAATGGCCAGAAACACAGTGGTCAGAAACACATATTCAGAAACACACCGGTCAGAAACACAGTGGTCAGAAACACAGTGGTCAGAACACAGTGGTCACAAACACAGTGGTCAGAAAGGCTGTGGTCAGAAACACTATGGTCAGAAACACAATGGTCAGAAACACAATGGTCAGGAACACAGTGGTTAGAAACATAGTGGTCATAAGCACAGTGGTCAAAAACACAGTGGTCAGAAACACATTGGTCATAATCGCAATGGTCAGAATCACAGTTGTCAGAAACACAGTGGTCAGACACACAGTGGTGAGAATCATAGTTGTCAGAAACACACTTGTCAGAAAGACAGTGGTCAGAATCATAGTGGTCACAAACACACTAGTCAGAAACACATTGGTCAGAACCATAATGGTCAGAAACACACTGGTCAGAAACACACTGGGCAGACACACACTCGTCAGAAACACACTGGTCAGAAACACACTTCTCAGAAAGACAGTGGTTAGAAACACAATGGAAAAAAACACAGTGGTCAGAAACACACTGGTCAGAAACTCACTGGTGAGAAACACAGTAATCAGACACAGAGTGGTAAGAAACACAGTGGTCAGAAAGACACTGGTCAGTGACACATTGGTCAAAAACACAGTGGTCAGTAACACGGTGGTCAGAAACACAGTGGTCAGAGACATAGTGATCAGAATCACACTGGTCAGACACGCATTGGTCAGAAACATAGTGGTCAGAAGCACACTAGTCAGAAACACACTGGTCAGAAACACACTGGTCAGAAACACGGTGGTTAGAAACACAGTGGTCAGAAACTCACCGGTCAGAAACAAAGTTGTCAGAAACACACTTGTCAGAAACACAGAAGTCAGAAACACAGTGGTCAGAAACACAGTGGTCATAAACACAGTGGTCAGAAACGCAGTTGTCAGAAACACACTGGTCCAAAACACAGTGGTCAGAAACACACTGGTAGGAAACACGGTGGTCAGAAACACACCGGTCAGAAACAGAGTAGTCAGAAACACAGTGGTCTGAAACACAGTGGTCAGAAACACACTGGTCGGAAACACACTGGTCAGAAAAACAGTGGCCAGAAACACAGTGGTCAGAAACACGGTGGTCAGAAACACTGTGGTAAAAAACACAGTGCTCATAAACACGGTGGTGAGAAACACGGTGGTCGGAAACACATTGGTCAGAAACACAGTGGTCAGGAACGCGGTAGTCAGAAACACAGTGGTTAGACATGCAGTGGTCACAAACGGAGTGGCGAGAAACACAGTGGTCAGAAACACAGTGGTCAGAAACATAGTGGTCAGAAACACACCAGTCAGAAAAACAGAGGTCAGAAACACACTGGTCAGAAACACACTGGTCAGAAACACAGTGGTCAGAAACACAGGGGTCATAAACACGCTGGTTATGAAACACACTGGTTAGAAAAACACGGGTCAGAAACACCGTGGTCAGAAACACAGTAGTCAGAAACATAGTGGTCCGAAACACAGTGGTCGGAAACACGGTGGTCAGAAACACATTGGTCAGAAATACAGTGTCCATAAACATACTGGTCAGAAACACACTGGTCCAAAAAACAGTGGTCAGAAACACACTGGTTAGAAACACGGTGGTCAGAAAATCACTGGTCAGAAACACAGTGGTCAGAAACACAGTGGTCTGAAACACAGTGGTCAGAAACACAGTGGTCAGAAACACACTTGTCAGAAAAACAGTGGTCAGAACCACAGTGGTCAGACATACAGTGGTCAGGAGCGCAGTGGTCAGAAACACAGTGGTCAGACATACATTGGTCAGAAACACAGTGGTGAGAAACACAGTGGTTAGAAACAGAGTGGTCAGGAACACATTGGTCAGAAACACACTGGTCAGAAACACAGTGGTCAGAAGCACAGTGGTCAGTAACACACTGGTCAGAAGTATACTGGTAAAAAACACACTGGTTCGAAACACACTGCTCAGAAACATAGTGGTCAGAAACACACTGGTCAAAAACACATTGGTCAGAAACACATTGGTCAGACACACAGTGGTCGGAAACATACTAGTCAGAAACACCCTAATGAGAAACACAGTGGTTAGAAACACAGTGGTCAGAAACACAGTGTTCATAAACACAGTGGTGAGAAACAACGTGATCAGAAACACGCTGGTCAGAAACACACTAGTCAAAAACATAGTGGTCAGGAACACAGTGGTCAGAAACACACTGGTCAGAAACACAGTGGTCAGAAACACAGCGGTTAGAAGCACACTGGCCAAAAACACACTGGTCAGGAACACAGTTGTCAGAAACACAATGGTCAGAAACACATTGTTCAGAATCACAGTGGTCAGAAACACAGTGGTCAGAAGCAAAGTGGTCAGAAACACAGTGGTCAGAAACATGTTGGTAAAAAAAAAAGTGGTCAGAAACACAGTGGTCAGAAACACAGTGGTCAAAAACACAATGGTCTGAATCATCATGTTCAGAAACACACCGGTCGAAAACATACTGGTCAGAAACACGGTGGTCAGAACACAGTGGTCGGAAGCCCAGTGGTCAGAAAGGCTGTGGTCTGAAACACTGTGGTCAGAAACATAATGGGCAGGTACACAGTGGTCAGAAACACAGTGGTCATAAGCACATTGGTAAAAAACACAGTGGTCAGAAACACATTGGTCATAATCGCAGTGGTCAGAATCACAGTGGTCTGAAACACACTGGTCAGAAACACACTGGTCAGAAACACATTGGTCAGAACCACAATGGTCACAAACACACTGGTCAGAAACACACTGGGCAGACACACACTGGTCAGAAACAAAGAAGTCAGAAACACAATGGTCAGAAACACACTGGTCAGAAACACACTGGTCAGAAACACACTGGGCAGAAACACACTGGTCAGAAACACACTGGGCAGAAACACACTGGTCAGAAACACACTGGGCAGAAACACACTGGTCAGAAACACACTGGGCAGAAACACACTGGTCAGAAACACATTGGTCAGAACCACAATGGTCACAAACACACTGGTCAGAAACACACTGGGCAGACACACACTGGTCAGAAACAAAGAAGTCAGAAACACAATGGTCAGAAACACACTGGTCATAAACACACTGGTATAAAACACAGTGGTCAGAAACACACTTGTCAAAAACACACTGGTCAGAAACACACTGGTTAGACACACAGTGGTAAAAAACATACTGGTCAGAAACACACTAGTCAGAAACAGAGTGGTCTGAAACACACTGGTCAGAAACACAGTAGTCATCAACACAGTGGTGAGAAACACTGTGATCAGAAACACGCTGGTCAGAAACACACTGGTCAGAAACACAGTGGTCGGAAAGATAGTGGTCATAAACACACTGGTCAGAAACACAGTGGTCATAAACACAGCGGTCGGAAACACATTGGCCAGAAACACACTGGTCAGTAAGACAGTGGTCAGAAACACAGTGTCAGAAACACATTGGTCATAATCACAATGGTCAGAAACATAGTGGTCAGAAGCACAGTGGTCAGAAACTCACGGGTCAGAAACACAGTGTTCAAAAGCACAGTGGTCAGAGACATAGTGGTCAGAAACACTGTGGTTAAAAACACACTGGTTAGAAACACAGTTGTCAAAAATACAGTGGTTAGAAACACACCAGTCAGAAACACAGTGATCAGAAACACAGTGGTTAGAACATAGTGGTCAGAAACACAGTGGTCAGAAACGCTGTGGTCAGAAACACTGTGGTCAGAAACACAATGGTCAGAAACAAGGAACACAGTGGTCAAAAACACAGTGGTTATAAGCACAGTGGTCAAATACACAGTGGTCAGAAACACATTGGTCATAATCGCAGTGGTCAGAATCACAGTGGTCAAAAACACAGTGGTCAGAAACACAGTGGTGAGAATCGCAATGGTCAGAAACACACTGGTCAGAAACACAGTGGTCAGAAACACATTGGTCAAAAACACACTGGTCAGAAACACACTGGTCAGAACTACAGTGGTCAGAAACACATTGGTCAGAAACACAGTGGGCAGGCACGCACTGGTCAGAAACACACTGGTCAGACACACACTTGTCAGAAACACAGTGGTTAGAAACACACTGGTACAAAACACAGTGGTCAGAAACACAGTGGTCAAAAGCACACCGGTGAGAAACACACTGGTCAGAAACAGAGTGGTAAGAAACACAGTGGTCAGAAACACACTGGTCAGTGGCACGGTGGTCAGAAACACAGTGGTCAGAAACACAATGGTCAGAAGCACAGTGGTCAGAAACACAGTGGTCAGAAACACACTGGTCAGTGGCACGGTGGTCAGAAACACAGTGGTCAGAAACACAATGGTCAGAAACACACTGGTCAGAAACACGCTGGTCAGAAACACACTGGGCAGACATGCACAGGTCAGAAACACACTGGTCAGAAACACACTTGTCAGAAACACAGTTGTTAGAAACACACTGGTACAAAACACAGTGGTCAGAAACACAGTGGTCAGAAGCATACCGGTGAGAAACACACTGGTCGGAAACAGAGTGGTCAGAAACACACTGGTCAGAAACACACTGGTCAGTGGCACGGTAGTCAGAAACATAGTGGTTAGAAATACGGTTGTCAGAAACACTGTGGTCAGAGACACAGTGGTCAGAAACACACTGGTCAGACACGCAATGGTCAGAAACACAGTGGTTAGAAACACAGTTGTCAAAAACACAGTGGTCAGAAACACACTGGTCAGAAACACAGTGGTCAGAAACACACTGGTCTGAAACACAGTAGTCACAAACACAGTGGTCAGAGACACAGTGGTCATAAACACAGTGGTCAGGAATGCAGTTGTCAGAAACACACCGGTCCAAAACACAGTGGTTTGAAACACACTGGTCAGAAACACAGTTGTCAAAAACACCCTGGTCAAAAACACACTGGTCAGAAAGACAGTGGTCAGAAACACACTGGTCACAAACAAAGTGGTCAGAAACACGGTTGTCAGAAACACACTGGTGAGAAACACACTGGTCAGAAACACAATGGTCAGAAACACAATGGTCAGAAACACACTGGTCAGAAACACGGTTGTCAGAAACACACTGGTGAGAAACACACTGGTCAGAAGCACACTGTTCAGAAACACACTGGTCACAAACAAAGTGGTCAGAAACACAACGGTCAGAAACACGGTGGTCAGAAACGCAGTGGTCAAAAACACACTGGTCAGGAACAAAATGGTCAGAGACACACTGGTTAGAAACACACTGGTCAGAAACAGAGTGGTCAGAAACACAGTCGTCAGAATCACAGTGGTTAGAGACTAACAGGTGAGAAACATAGTTGTGACAATGACAGTGGTCAGAAAGACACTGGTCAGAAACACAGTGGTCGGAAACACACTGGTCAGAAAGACAATGTTTAGAAACACAATGGTCAGAAGCACGGTGGTCAGAAACACGGTGGACTTAAACACACTGGTCAGCAACACACTGGTCAGAAACACAGTGGTCAGAGTCATAGTGGTCAGAAACACAGTGGTCAGAAACACAATGGTCCGAGGCACGGTGGTCAGAAACACAGTGGTTAGAACACACTGGTCACAAACACTGTGGTCAAAAACACAGTGGTCAGAAACACACCGGACAGAAACGCAGTGGTCAGAAACACAGTGGTCAGAAACACAGTGGTCAGAAACACACTGGTCAGAACACAATGGTCAGAAACACACTGGTCAGAATCCCACTAGTCAGAAACACAGTGGTTAGAAACAAAGTGGTCAGAAACACAGTGGTCAGAAACACAGTGGTCGGAAACACAGGGTTACAAGCACAGTGGTCAGAAACACAGTGGCCAGAAACACAGTGGTCAGAAACACACTGCCCATAAACACACTGGTCAGGAACACAGTGGACAGAAGCACAGTGGCCGGAAACACATTGGTCAGAATCACAGTGGTCAGAAACATAGTGGTCAGAAGCACAGTGGTCGGAAACACACTGGTCAGAAACCCATTGGACAAGAACACAGTGGTCAGAAACACAGTGGTCAGAAAAACAGTGGTCAAAAACACACTGGTTAGAAACACAGTGGTCAGAAACATAGTGGTCAAAAACACACCGGTCAGAAACGCAGTGGTCAGAAACACAGTGGTCAGTACACAGTGGTCAGAAACACAGTTGTCAGAAACGTTGTGGTCAGAAACATGGTGGTCAGAAGAATAATGGTCAGAAACAGTTTGGTCAGGAACACAGTGGTCAGAAACGCAGCGGTCATAAACACAGTGGTCAGAAACACAGTGGTCAGAAACACCTTGATAATAAACGCAGTGGTCAGAATCACAGCGGTCATAAACACTGTGGTCACAAACACAGTGGTCAGAAACACACCGATCAGGAACGCAGTGGTCAGAAACACAGTGGTAAGAAACACACTGGTCAGAAACAAACAGGTCAGAAACACACTTGTCAGAAACGCACTGGTCAGAATCAAACAAGTCAGAAACACAGTGGTTAGAAACACAGTGGTCAGAAACACAATGGTCAGGATCATAGTGGTCAGAAACACAGTGGTCAGAAGCACAGTGGTCAGAAACAAAGTGGTCAGAAACACACTGGTCAGAAACACAGTGGTCAGAAACACAGTGGTCAGAAACACAATGGTCAGGATCACAGTGGTCAGAAACACAGTGGTCAGAAGCACAGTGGTCAGAAACACAGTGGTCAGAAACACACTAGTCAGAAACATAGTCGTCAGAAACACACTGGTCAGAAACACAGTGGTCAGAAACACAGTGGAAAGACACACAGAGGTCAGAAACACGCTGGTCAGAAACACACTAGTCAGAAACACAGTGGTCAGAAACACAATGGTCAGGATCACAGTGGTCAGAAACACAGTGGTCAGAAGCACAGTGGTCAGAAACACAGTGGTCAGAAACACACTAGTCAGAAACATAGTCGTCAGAAACACACTGGTCAGAAACACAGTGGTCAGAAACACAGTGGAAAGACACACAGAGGTCAGAAACACGCTGGTCAGAAACACACTAGTCAGAAACACAGTGGTCAGAAACACAATGGTCAGGATCATAGTGGTCAGAAACACAGTGGTCAGAAGCACAGTGGTCAGAAACAAAGTGGTCAGAAACACACTGGTCAGAAACACAGTGGTCAAAAACACAGTGGTCATTAACACATTGGTCAGAGAAACCGTGGTCAGAGACACAGTGGTCAGAAACACACAGGTCAGAAACACACTGGTCCAAAACACAGTGGTCAGAAACACGGTGTTCGTAAACACAGTGGTCAGAAACACAGTGGTCAGAAACACAGTGGTCAAAAACACACTAGTCAGAAGCGCACTGGTCTGAAACACATAGTTTAGAAACACACTGGTCAGAAACACAGTGGTCAGAAACACACTGGTCAGAAACACAGTGGTCAGAAACACACCAGTCAGAATCACAGTGGTCAGAAACACACTAGTCAGAAACATAGTCGTCAGAAACACACTGGTCAGACACACGGTGGTCAGAAACACAGTGGAAAGACACACAGAGGTCAGAAACACGCTGGTCAGAAATACACTAATCAGAAACACAGTGGTCAGAAACACAATGGTCAGAAACACAGTGGTCATGAACACCGTCGTGAGAAACACGATGATCAGAAACACACTAGTCAGAAACACACCGGTTAGAAACACTGTGGTCGGAAACACAGTGGTCATAAAGACACTGGTCTGAAACACAGTGGTCAGAAACACAGTGGTCAGAAACACACTGGCCAGAAACAGACTGGTCAGGAACACAGTGGTCAGAAACACAGTGGTCAGAAATACATTGGTCAGAATCACAGTGGTCAAAAACACAGTGGTCAGAAGCACAGTGGTCAGAAACACACTGGTCAGAAACACATTGGACAAAAGCACAGTGGCTAGAAACACACCGGAAAGAAACAGAGTGGTCAGAAACACAGTCGTCAGAACACAGTGGTCAGAAAAACAGTGTTCAGAAACGCTGTGGTCAGAAACTTGGTGGTCAGAAACACAATGGTCAGAGACACATTGGTCAGGAACACAATGTTGAGAAACACAGTGGTCATAAAGGCAGTGGCCAGGAACACAGTGGTCAGTAACACCTTGGTCATAAACGCAGTGGTTAGAATCACTGTGGTCAGGAACACAGTGGTCAGAAACACATTGGTGAGAATCACACTCCTCAGAAACACACTGGTCAGAACCATAGTGGTCAAAAACACACTGGTCAGAAACACACTGGGAAAATACACACTGGTCTCAAACACAGTGGTCAGAAACATGATTGGCAGAAACAGAGTAGTAACAAACACAGTGGTCAGAAACACAGTGGTCAGAAACACACTGGTCAGTGGCACAGTGGTCAGAAACACATTGGTCAGAAACACAGTGGTTAGAAACACTGTGGTCAGAAACACAGCAGTCGGAAACACACTGGTCAGAAACGTAGTGGTCAGGAACACGGTGGTTAGAAACACAGTGGTCAGATACCCAGTGGTCAGAAACACAGTGGTTAGAAACACAGTGGTCAGAAACACAGTGGTCAGGAACACACTGGTCAGAAACACACTGGTCAGAAACACGGTGGTTAGAGACACAGTGGTCAGAAACACAGTGGTCAGAAACACACCGGTCACAAACACAGTTGTCTGAAACACACTGGTCAGAAACACAGTAGTCTGAAACATAGTGGTCAGAAACACAGTAGACAGAAACAGATTGGTCAGAAACGCAGTTGTCAGAAACACACTGGTCCGAAACAAAGTGGTCAGAAACACACTGGTCAGAAACACAGTGGTCAGAAACACACTGGTCAGAAGCACACTTGTCAGAAACACAGTTGTCAGAAACACACTGGTCAGAAACACACTTGTCAGAAATACAGTCGTCAAAAACACACTGGTTAGAAACACAGTGGTCAGAAACACAGTGGTCAGAAACATAGTGGTCAGAAACACACTTGTTATAAACACACTGGTCAGAAACACAATGGTCATAAACACACTGTTCAGAAACACGGTGGTCAGAAAGACACTGGTCAGAAACACACTTGTCAGAAACACACCGTTCAGAAACACAGTGGTCAAAAAAACAGTGGTCAGAAACACACTAGTCAGAAACACGGTGGTCACAAACACACTCATCAGAAACACAGTGGTCAGAAACACAGTGGTCAGATACACAGTGGCCAAAAACACAGTGGAGAAAAACACAGTGGTCAGAAACACAGTGGTCAGCAACAGAATTGTCAGAAACACGGTGGTCAGAATCATAGTGGTAAGAGACTCAGATATCAAAAACACAGTGGTGAGAATGACAGTGGTCAGAAACACACTGGTCAAAAACACAGTGGTCATAAACGCACTGGTCAGAAAGACACTATTCAGAAACACACCGGTCATAAACACACTGGTCAGAAACACTCTGGTCAGAAACACACTGCTCATTAACACACTAGTCAGAAACACAGTGGTTAGAAACACAATGGTCAGAAAGACAGAGGTCAGAAACACTGTGGTCAGAAATACACTGGATAGAAACACACTCGCCAGAACACGGTGGTCAAAATCATAGTGGTTAGAAACACAGTGGTCGGAAAGACACTTGTCCGAGGCATAGTTGTCAGAAACACATTGGTCAGAAAAACACTGGTCATAAACACTGTGGTCACAAACAAAGTGGTCAGAAACACACTGGTCAGAAATGTAGTGGTCAGAAACACAGTGGTCAGAAACACAGTGGTCAGAAACAGACTGGTCAGAAACACACTTGTCAGAAACACACTCGTCAGAATCACTCTAGTGAGAAACACAATGGTTAGAAACACAGTGGTCAGAAACAGAGTGGTAAAAAACACACTGGTCAGAAATACACTTAACAGAAACACAGTGGTCACAAACACAGTGGTCACAAACAAACTGGTCAGAAACACAGTGGTTAGAAACACAGTGGTCGGAGACACACCAGTCAGATAAACAGTGGTCAGAGACACAGTGGTCAGAAACACACATGTCATAAACACACTGGTCAAAAACACAGTGGTCAGAAACACAGTGTTCATAAACATATTGGTCAGAAACACACTGGTCAGTAACAAACTGTTCAGAAACACAGTGGTCAGAAGCGCACTCATCAGAAACGCAGTGGTCAGAAACACAATGGTCAGAAACACACTGGTTACAAACACACTGGTCAGGAACACAGTGGTCAGGAACACACTCGTCAGAAACAGAGTGGTCAGGAACATAGTGGTCAGAAACACTGTGGTCAGAAACACAGTGGTTTGGGACACAGTGGTCAGAAACACAGTGGTCAGAAACACACTAGTCAGAAGCACACAGGTCGGAAAAACACTGGTCAAAACACACTGGTTAGAAACACAGTGGTCGGAAACACAGTGGTCAGAAAGACACTGGTCAGAAACACAGTGGTCAGAAACACAGTGGTCAGAAACACACTGGCCAGAAACAGACTGGTCAGGAACACAGTGGTCAGAAATATTGTGGTCAGAAACACATTGGTCAGAATCACAGTGGTCAGGAACACAGTGGACAGAAGCACAGTGGTCAGAAACACACTGGTCAGAAACACATTGGACAAAAACACAGTGGTCAGAAACACGGTGGTCATAAACACAGTGGTCAAGAACACACTGGTCAGAAACACAATGGTCAAAAAGACAGTGGTCAAAAACACACCGGTAAGAAACACAGTGGTCAGAAACACAGTGGTCAGAACACAGTGGTCAGAAACACGGTGTTCATAAACGCTGTGGTCAGAAACTCGGTGGTCAGAAACACAATGGTCAGAAACACATTGTTCAGGAACACAGTGGTGAGAAACACAGTGGTCATAAAGACAGTGGCCAGTAACACAGTGGTCAGAAACACTTTGGTCATAGGGTTTAGTGGTCAGAATCACAGTGGTCAGTAACACATTGGTCAGAAACACAGTGGTGATAATCACAGTGGTCAGAAACACACTGCTCAGAAACACAATGGTCAGAACCATAGTGGTCAGAAACACACTAGTCAGAAACACACTGGGAAAACACACACTGGTCTCAAACACAGTGGTCAGAAACACGATTGGCAGAAACAGAGTGGTAAGAAACACAGTGGTCAGAAACACAGTGGTCAGAAACACA
>SZWC01002451.1:74059-85424 GCA_023375785.1 Penium margaritaceum | reverse complement strand
AAAAACACACTGGTCAGAAACACACTGGTCAGAAACACGGTGGTTAGAAACACAGTGGTCAGAAACACTGTGGTTAGAAACACATTGGTCAGAAACACAGTGGTCAGTAACAAACTGGTCAGAAACACAGTGATCAGAAACAGTGGTCAGAAACAAAGTGGTCAGAAACACAGTTGTCAGAAACACACTGGAAGGAAACACTGTGGGCAGAAACACAGTGGTCATGAACACACTGGTCAGACACACACTGGTTAGAAACACACTGGTTAGAAACACAGTGGTCAGAAACACACTGGTCAGAAACACACTGGTCAGAAACACGGTGGTTAGAAACACAGTGGTCAGAAACACTGTGGTTAGAAACACATTGGTCAGAAACACAGTGGTCAGTAACAAACTGGTCAGAAACACAGTGATCAGAAACAGTGGTCAGAAACAAAGTGGTCAGAAACACAGTTGTCAGAAACACACTGGAAGGAAACACTGTGGGCAGAAACACAGTGGTCATGAACACACTGGTCAGACACACACTGGTTAGAAACACAGTGTTCAGAAACACACAGGTCAGAAACACACTGTTCAGAAACACACTGGTTAGAAACACACTGGTCAGAAACATAGTGGTAAGAAAACACAGTGGTCGGACACAAAGTGGTGAGAAACACACCGGTCAGAAACAGAGTGGTCAGAAACATAGTGGTAAGAAGCACAGTGGTCAGAAACACACTGGTCAGAAACACAGTGGTCAGAAACACACTGGTCAGAAAGACGGTGGTTAGAAACACAGCGGTCAGAAACACAGTGGTTAGAAACACATTGGTCAGAAACACACTGGTCAGTAACACACTGGTCAGAAACACAGTGGTCAGAAATAGTGGTCAGAATCACGGTGGTCAGAAACACAGTTGTCAGAAACACACTGGTCCGAAACACAGTGGTCATAAACACACTGGTCAGAAACACAGTGGTTAGAAACACACTGGCCAGAAACACACTGGTCAGAAACATGGTGGTCAGAAATAAACTGGTCAGAAACACACTGGTCAAGAACACACTGGTCAGAAACACACTGGTCAAAAATACACTGGTAAGAAACACACTGGTCAGAAACACACTGGCCAGTAACACACTTGTTAGACACATGCTGGTCAGAAACACAGTGGTTAGAAACACACTGGTCAGAAACACGGTGGTCAGAAACACACTGGTCATAAACACACAGGTCAGGCACACACAGTAGAGAAACACACTGGTCAGACACACAGTGGTCAGAAACACACTGGTCAGAAACACGGTGGTCAGAAACACAGTGGTCAGAAACACACTGGTCAGAAACACAGTGGTCAGAAACACACGGGTCAAAAACACAGTGGTCAGAAACACACTAGTCAGAAACACATTGGTGAGAAACACAGTGGTCAGAAACACAGTGGTATGAAACACGGTGGTCAGAAACACAGTTGTCAGAAACACAGTGGTGAGAAACATAGTGGTCAGAATCACGGTGGTCACAAACACTGTGCTCAGAAACACAGTGGAGAGAAACACAGTGGTAAAAAACACACTGGTTAGAAACACAGTGGTCAGAAACACACAGGTCAAAATCACGGTGGTTAGATACACAGTGGTCAGAAACACAGTGGTCATAAACACATTTGTCGGAAACACAGTGGTCAGAAAATCACTGGTCAGAAATACAGTGGTCAGAAACAGTGGTCAGAAACACAGTGGTCAGAAACACAGTGGTCATAAACACATTTGTCGGAAACACAGTGGTCAGAAAATCACTGGTCAGAAATACAGTGGTCAGAAACAGTGGTCAGAAACACAGTGGTCAGAAGCACAGTTGTTTGAAACACACTGGTCCGAAACACAATGGTCATAAACACACTGGTCAGAAACACAGTGGTCAGAAACACACTGGTGGGAAACACACCCGTCAGAAACACGGTGGTCAGAAACACACTAGTCAGAAACACACTGGTCAGAAACACAGTGGTGAGAAACACACTGGTCAGAAACACAGTGGTGAGAAACACACTGGTCAGAAACACAGTGGTGAGAAACACACTGGTCAGAAACACAGTGGTGAGAAACACACTGGTCAGAAACACAGTGGTGAGAAACACACTGGTCAGAAACACAGTGGTGAGAAACACACTGGTCAGAAACACAGTGGTGAGAAACACACTGGTCAGAAACACAGTGGTGAGAAACACACTGGTCAGAAACACAGTGGTGAGAAACACACTGGTCAGAAACACAGTGGTGAGAAACACACTGGTCAGAAACACAGTGGTGAGAAACACACTGGTCAGAAACACAGTGGTGAGAAACACACTGGTCAGAAACACAGTGGTGAGAAACACACTGGTCAGAAACACAGTGGTGAGAAACACACTGGTCAGAAACACAGTGGTGAGAAACACACTGGTCAGAAACACAGTGGTGAGAAACACACTGGTCAGAAACACAGTGGTGAGAAACACACTGGTCAGAAACACAGTGGTGAGAAACACACTGGTCAGAAACACAGTGGTGAGAAACACACTGGTCAGAAACACACTGGTCAGACACACAGTGGTCAGAAACACACTGGTGAGAAACACACCCGTCAGAAACACGGTGGTCAGAAACACAGTGGTGAGAAACACACTGGTCAGAAACACAGTGGTCAGAAACACACTGGTCAGAAACATAGTGGTCAGAAACACAGTGGTAAGAAACACATTGGTCAGAAAAACAGTGGTCAGAAACAAAGTGGTCTGAAACACAGGGCTCAGAAACACAGTGGTCAGAAACACAGTGGTCAGAAACACAGTGGTCAGAATCACACTGGTCAGAAACACAGTGCTCACAAACATAGTGGAGAGAAACACAGTGGTCAGAAACACAGTGGTCAGAAACACAGTGGTCAGAATCAAACTGGTCAGAAACACAGCGGTCAGAAACACACTGGTCAAAAACACACTGGACCGAAACACACTGGTCAGAACCATATTGGTCAGAAACACACTGGTCAGAAACACACTGGTCAGAAACACACTGGTCAGAAACACAGTGGTCAGAAACACACTGGTCATAAACACAGTCGTCAGAAACACACTGGTCAGAAACACATTGGTCAGAAACACAGTGGTCAGAAACACAGTGGTATGAAACACGGTGGTCAGAAACACAATTGTCAGAAACACAGTGGTCAGAAACACAGTGGTCAGAATCACAGTGGTCAGAAACACTGTGCTCAGAAACACAGTGGAGAGAAACACAGTGGTCAGAAAGACACTGGTCAGAAACACAGTGATCAGAAACACACTGGTAAAAAACACGGTGGTTAGATACACAGTGGTCAGAAACACAGTGGTTATAAACACATTGGTCAGAAACACATTGGTCAGTAAATCACTCGTCAGAAACACAGTGGTCAGAAACAGTGGTCAGAAACACAGTGGTCAGAAACACAGTTCTCAGAAACACACTGGTCCGAAACACAGTGGTCATAAACACACTGGTCAGAAACATAGTGGTCACAAACACACTGGTGGGAGACACACTGGTCAGAAACACGGTGGTGAGAAACACATTGGTGAGAAACACACTGGTCAGAAACACACTGGAAAGAAACACACTGGTCAGAAACACACTGGCCAGAAACACACTCGTCAGGAAAAAACTGGTCAGAAACACACTGGTCTGACAGACAGTGGTCAGAAACACCCTGGTCAGAAACACGGTGGTCAGAAACACAGTGGTCAGAAACACACTGGTCAGAAACACAGTGGTAAGAAACACACTGGTCAGAAACACACTGGTCTGACAGACAGTGGTCAGAAACACCCTGGTCAGAAACACGGTGGTCAGAAACACAGTGGTCAGAAACACACTGGTCAGAAACACAGTGGTAAGAAACACACTGGTCAGAAACACAATGGTCAGAAACACAGTGGTGAGAAACACATTGGTCTCAAACACAGTGGTCAGAAACACAGTGGTCTGAAACACAGGGGTCTGAAACACAGTGGTCAGAAACACAGTGGTCAGAAACACAGTGGTCAGAATCACAGTGGTCAGAAACACAGTGGTCAGAAACACAGTGGTCTGAAACACAGGGGTCTGAAACACAGTGGTCAGAAACACAGTGGTCAGAAACACAGTGGTCAGAATCACAGTGGTCAGAAACACAGTGCTCAGAAACACAATGGAGATAAACAGAGTGGTCACAAACACAATGGTCAGAAACACAGTGGTCAGAATCAAACTGGTCGGAAACACAGTGGTCAGAAACACACTGGTCAGAAACACACTGGACCGAAACACGCTGGTCAGAACCATATTGGTCAGAAACACACTGGTCGGAAACACACTGGTCCGAAACACACTGGTCAGGAATATTCTAGTATGAAACACACTGGTCAGAACCACACTGCTTAGAACACAGTGATCACAAACACAGCGGTCAGAAACACATTGGTCTGAAACGCACTGGTCAGAAACACACTGGTCAGAAACACAATGGTCAGAAACATACTTGTCAGAAACACAGTGGTCAGAAACACATTGGTCAGAAATACAACGGTCAGAAACACACTGGTCAGAAACACTCTGGTCACAAACACAGAGGTCATAAACATAGTGGTCAGAAACACATACGTCAGGAACATGGTTGTCAGAAACACAGTGACAAAAAACATAGTGGTCAGAAACACAGTGCCTAGAAACACAGTGGTAAAAAACACAGTGGTCAGAAACACGGTGGTGAGAATCACAGTGGTCAGAAACACACTGGTCAGAAACACAGTGGTTAGAAACACACAGGTCAGAAACACACTGGTCAGAAACACACTCTTCAGAAACATTGTGGTCAGAAACTCACTGGTCAGAAACACACTGGTCAAAAACACACTGGTCTAAAACACACTGGTGAGAAACACACTGGTCAGAAACAAGGTGGTCGGAAACACCCTGGTCAGAAACACACTGGTCAGAAACACAGTGGTCAGAAACACACTGGTCAGAAACACGGTGGTCAGAAACACACTAGTCAGAAACACACTGGTCAGAAACATACTATAGAGAAAGACACTGGTCAAACACATAGTTGTCAGAAACACACTGGTCAGAAACACGGTGGTCAGAAACACAGTTGTCAGAAACACAGTGGTTAGAAACACAGTGGTCTGAAACACACTGGTCAGAAACACAGTGGTCAGAAACACACTGGTCAGAAACACATTGTTCAGAAACACAGTGGTCAGAAACACAGTGGTCTGAAACACAGTGGTTAGAAACACAGTTGTCATAAACACATTGGTTAGAAACACAGTGGTCAGAATTACAGTGGTCAGAAATACAGTGCTCAGAAACACAGTGGAGAGAAACACAGTGGACAGAAACACACCGGTCATAAACACAGTGGTCACAAACACACTCGTCAAAAGCACACTGTTCCAAAACACACTGGTCAGAACCATATTGGTCAGAAACACACTGGTCAGAAACACACTGGTCAGAAACACCCTGGCCAGAAACACGGTGGTAAGAAACACAGTGGTCAGAAACGCAATGGTTAGAAACACATTGGTCAGAAACACAGTGGTCAGTAACACACTGGTCAGAAACACAGTGGTCAGAAACAGTGGTCAGAAACACAGTGGTCAAAAACGCGGTTGTCAGAAACACAATGGTCTGAAACACAGTGGTCATAAAAACACTGGTCAGAAACATATTGGTTAGAAACACACTGGTGGGAAACACACTGGTCAGAAACACGGTGGTCAGAACCACACTGGTCAGGAACTCACTGGTCAGAAACACAATGGTCAGAAACACATTCGTCAGAAACACAGTGGTCAGAAACAAAGTGGTCAAAACAGCTCTGGTCAGAAACACAATGGTCAAAAACACACTGGTCAGAAACACACTGGTCAGAAACACACTAGTCAGAAACACACTGGTCCGAAACACACCGGTCAGAAACACACTGGTAAGAAACACAGTGGTCAGAAACACTCTGCTTAGAAACACAGTGATCAGAAACATAGTGGTCAGAAACACACTGGTCAGAAACACACTCGTCAGAAACTCACTGGTCAGAAACACAGTGGTCAGAAACACACTTGTCATAAACACAGTGGTCATGAACACACTGGTCAGAAACGCACCGGTCAGAAACACACTGGTCAGAAACATACTGGTCAGAAACACAGTGGTCAGAAACACACTGGTTACACACTTAGTGACCAGAAACACAGTGGTGCTAAACACAGTTGTCAGAAACACAGTGGTCGGAAACACAGTGGTCAAAAACAAACGGGTGAGGGGCACATTAGTCAGAAACACAGTGGTGAGAAACACACAGGTCAGAAATACTATGGTAAGAAACACAATGGTCAGAAACACAGAGGTCAGAGAGACACTGGTCAGGAACACAGTGGTCAGAAACACACTGGTCAGAAACACAGTGATCAGAAACACAGTGGAGAGAAACACAGTGGTCAGAAACACACTGGTCCGACACATAATGGTCAGAAGCACGCTGGTTAGAAACACAATGGTCAGAAACACACTGGTCTGAAACACACTGGTCAAAAACACAGTGGTCATAAACACACTGGTCAGAAACACATTGGTCAGAGACACAGTGGTCAGAAACAGAGTGGTCAGAAACACCGTGGTCAGAAGCACACTGGTCGAAAAAACACTGGACAGAAACACAGTGGTCAGAAACACAGTGGTTAGAAAAACAGTGGTCAGAAACACAGTGGTCAGAAACACACTGGTCAGAGACACACTGGTCAGAGACACATTGGTGAGAAACACAGCGGTCAGAAACACAGTGGTCAGAAACTTTGTGATCGGAAACACACTTGTCAGAAACACAATGGTCATAAACACATTCATAAGAAACACAGTGGTCAGTAATCCACTAGTTAGAAACACACTGGTCAGAAACACCCTGGTCAGAAACACACTGGTCAGAAACACACTGGTAAGAAACACACGGGTCAGAAACACACTGCTTAGAAACATAGTGGTGAGAAACACACTGGTCAGAAACACTCCAGTCAGAAACACACTGGTCAGAAACACACTGGTTAGACACATAGTGACCAGAAACACAATGGTGCTAAACACAGTTGTCAGAAACACGATGGTCTGAAACACAGTGGTTTGAAACACACCGGTGAGGGGTACATTGGTCAGAAGCACAGTGGCGAGAAAAACACTGGTCAGGAACACACTGGTCAGAAACACACTGGTCAGACACACAGTGGTCAGAAACACACTAGTAAGAAACACAGTGGTCAGAAACACAGTGGTCAGAAACACACTGGTCAGAAACATAGTGGTCAGAAACACACTGGTAAAAAACACAGTGGTCAGAAACGAAGTGGTCAGAAACACATTGGTCAGAAACACAGTGGTCTGAAACACAGTGGTCTGAAACACAGTGGTCAGAAACACAGTGGTCAGAAACACAGTGGTCAGAAACACAGTGGTCAGAATCACAGTGGTCACAAACACAGTGCTCATAAACACAGTGGAGAGAAACACACTGGTCAGAAACACAGTGGTCAGAAACACAGTGGTCAGAAACACAGTGGTCAGAAACACAGTGGTCAGAATCACAGTGGTCACAAACACAGTGCTCATAAACACAGTGGAGAGAAACACACTGGTCAGAAACACAGTGGTCAGAAACGAAGTGGTCCAAATCAAACTGGTCACAAACACAATGGTCGGAAACACACTGGTCAGAAACACACTGGACGGAAACCCACTGCTCATAACCATATTGGTCAGAAACACACTGGTCAAAAACACACTGGTCAGAAATATTATAGTAAGAAACACACTGGTCAGAAACACACTGGTTAGGAACACAGTGATCACAACCACAGTAGTCAAAAACACATTGGTAAGAAACGCACTGGTCAGAAACACACTGGTCAAAAACGCAGTGGTCAGAAACACACTTGTCAGAAACACAGTGGTCAGAAACACACTGGTCAGAAACACAACGGTCAGAAACACACTGGTCAGACCCATAGTGGTCAGAAACACATTGGTGCTTAACACAGTGGTCAGAAACACAGTGGTTGGAAACACACTTGTGAGAAACACACCGGTCAGGGGCACATTGGTCAGAAACACAGTGGTGAGAAACACACTGGTCAGAAACACTTTGGTAAGAAACATAGTGGTCAGACACACAGAGGTCAGAAACACACTGGTCAGGAACACAGTGGTCAGAAACACACTGGTCAGAAACACAGTGGTCAGAAACACAGTGGTAAGAAACACAATGGTCAGAAACACACTGGTCCGAGAAATTGTGGTCAGAAACACAGTGGTCAGAAATACACCGGTTAGACACATAGTGACCAGAAACGCAGTGGTGCTAAACACAGTTGTCAGAAACACAGTGGTCGGAAACATAGTTGTCAGAAACACACGGGTGAGAGCACATTAGTCAGAAACACAGTGGTGAGAAACACACAGGTCAGAAATACTATGGTCAGAAACACAGTGGTCAGAAACACAGAGGTTAGAGAGATAGTGGTCAGGAACAAAGTGGTCAGAAACACACTGGTCAGAAACACGGTGGTCAGAAACACAGTGGAAAGAAACACAGTTGTCAGAAACACACTGGTCCGACACACAGTGGTCAGAAGCACGCTGGTCAGAAACACAATGGTCTGAAACACACTGGTCTGAAACACATTGGTCAGAAACACAGTGGTCATAAACACACTAGTCAGAAACACATTGGTCAGAGACACAGTGGTCAGAAACACAGTGGTCAAAAACACAGTGGTCAGAAGCACACTGGTCGGAAAAACACCGGTCAAAAACACAGTGGTCAGAAACACAGTGGTTAGAAACACAGTGGTTAGAAACACAGTGGTCAGAAACACACTGGTCAGAAACACACTGGTCAGAAACACAGTGGTCAGGAACACAGTGGTCAGAAACACACTGGTCAGAGACACACTGGTCAGAGACACATTGGTGAGAAACACAGCGGTCAGAAACACAGTGGTCAGAAACTTTGTGATCGGAAACACACTGGTCAGAAACACAATGGTCATAAACACACTCATAAGAATCACAGTGGTCAGAAACACACTGGTCAGAAACACACTGGTCAGAAACGCACTGGTCAGAAACACACTCGTAAGAAACACACGGGTCAGAAACACAATGGTTAGAAATACAGTGGTGAGAAACACACTGGTCAGAAACACACCAGTCAGAAACACACTGGTCAGAAACACACTGGTCATAAACACAGTGGTCAGAAACACACTGTTTAGACACATAGTGACCAGAAACACAATGGTGCTAAACACAGTTATCAGAAACACGGTGGTCCGAAACAGAGTGGGTTGAACACACCGGTGAGGGGTACATTGGTCAGAAACACAGTCGTGAGAAACACACTGGTCAGGAACACACTGGTCAAAAACACACTGGTCAGACACACAGTGGTCAGAAACACACTGGTCAGAAACACGGTGGTCAGAAACACACTGGTCAGAAACACACTGGTCAGGAACACACTGGTCAAAAACACACTGGTCAGACACACAGTGGTCAGAAACACACTGGTCAGAAACACGGTGGTCAGAAACACACTGGTCAGAAACACACTGGTAAGAAACATAGTGGTCAGAAACACACTGCTTAAAAACACAGTGGTCAGAAACATAGTTGTCAGAAAAACATTGGTCAGAAACACAGTGGTCAGAATCACAGTGGTCAGAAACAGAGTGCTAAAAAACACAGTGGACAGAAACACATTGGTCAGAAAGACAGTGGTCAGAAACAAATTGGTCCAAATCAAACTGGTCAGAAACACAGTGGTAAGAAACACACTGGTCAGAAACACAGTGGACGGAAACAAACTGGTCAGAACCATATTGGTCAGAAACACACTGGTCAGAAACACACTGGTCATAAACACACTGGTCAGAAATATTCTAGTAAGAAACACACTGGTTAGGAACACAGTGATCACAAACACAGTGGTCAAAAACACATTGGTCAGAAACTCAATGGTCAGAAACACACTGGTCAAAAACACAGTGGTCAGAAACACACTTGTCAGAAACACGGTGGTCAGAACCACACTGGTCAGAAACACAACGGTCAGAAACATACTGGTCAGAAACACTCTGGTCAGAAACATCGTGGTCAGAAACACACTGGTCAGACACATAGTGGTCAGAAACACAGTGGTGCTTAAGACAGTGGTCAGAAACACCGTGGTCGGAAACACAGTGGTCAGAAAAACACCGGTCAGGGGCACATTGGTCAGAAACACAGTGGTCAGAAACACACTGGTCAGACACATAGTGGTCAGAAACACAGTGGTGCTTAAGACAGTGGTCAGAAACACCGTGGTCGGAAACACAGTGGTCAGAAAAACACCGGTCAGGGGCACATTGGTCAGAAACAATGTGGTGAGAAACACACTAGTCAGAAACACTTTGGTAAGAAACACAGTGGTCAGACTCACAGAGGTCAGAAACACACTGGTCAGGAACACAGTGGTCAGAAACACACTGGTCAGAAACACAGTTGTCAGAAACACAGTGGTAAGAAACACAATGGTCAGAAATACACTGGTCCGACACATTGTGGTCAGAAACACACTGGTCAGAAACACAGTGGTCAGATACACACTGGTCTAAAACACACTGGTCAGAAACAAAGCGGGTCCGAAACACACTGGTCAGAAACACGTTGGTCAGAGACACAGTGGTCAGAAACACAGTGGTCAGAAACACAAAGGTCAGAACCACAGTGGTCGGAAAAACACTGGTCAGAAACACACTGGTCATAAACACATTGATCAGAAACACAGAGGCCAGAAACAGAGTGGTCAGAAACACACTGGTGAGAGACACACTGGTCAGAAACACACTGGTCAGAAACACAGTGGTCACAAACATAGTGGTCAGAGACGCAGTGGTCAGAAACACACTGGTCAGGAACACATTGGTCAGAAACACAGTGGTCAGAGACATAGTGGTCAGAAACACACTGGTCACAAACACAGTGGTCAGAGACACACTTGTCAGAAACACAGTGGTCAGGAACACAATGGTCAAAAACACAGTCGTAAGAAACACAGTGGTCTGAAACACAGTGAATAGAAACACAGTACTCAGAAACACACTGGTCAGAAACTCACCGGTCAGGGGCACAGTGGTCAGAATCACACTGGTCAGAAACGCAGTGGTCAGAAACACTGTGGTCAGAAAGACAATGGTCAGAAACACTGTGGTCAGAAACACAGTGGTCAGAAACACAGTGGTCAGAAACACAATGGTTTTTTGACCATTGTGTTTCTAACCAC
>SZWC01002451.1:61063-73844 GCA_023375785.1 Penium margaritaceum | reverse complement strand
CAGAAACACAGTGGTCAGGAACACAATGGTCAGAAACACAGTTGTAAGAAACACAGTGGTCGGAAACACAGTGAACAGAAACACAGTACTCAGAAACACACTGGTCAGAAACTCACCGGTCAGGGGCACAGTGGTCAGAATCACACTGGTCAGAAACGCAGTGGTCAGAAACACTGTGGTCAGAAAGACAATGGTCAGAAACACTGTGGTCAGAAACACAGTGGTCAGAAACACAGTGGTCAGAAACACAGTGGTCATAAACACATTGGTCTGAAACACAGTGGTCAGAAACACAATGGTCAGAAACATAGTGGTCGGAAACACACCGGTCAGAAACACACTCGTCAGAAACACAGTGGCCAGGAACACACTGGTCAGAAACACGGTGGTCAGAAAAACATTGGTCAGAAACAAAGTGGTCCGAAACACACTGGTCAGAAACACAGTGGTCACAAACACAATGGTCAGACACAAAGTGGTCAGGAACACAGTGGTAATAAATACACTGGTTAGAAACACATTGGTCAGGAACACAGTGGTCAAAAACTCACTGGTCAGAAACACAGTGAACACAAGCACGCTGGTCAGACTCACAATGGTGAGAAACGCAGTTGTCAAAATCGCAGTGGTTAGAAACACAGTGGTAAGAAACACAGTGGTCAGAAACACACTGGTCAGAAACACACTGGTAAAAAACAGAGTGGTCCAATACAAAGTGTTCAGAAACACACTGGTCAGAGAAACACAGGTCAAAAACATGCTGGTCAGAAACATACTGGTCAGAAACACACTGGTCAGCAGCACAGTGGTTAGAAAGACACTGGTCAGAAACACAGTGGTCAGGAACACTGTGGGTAGAAACATAGTGGTCAGAAACACACTCTTCAGAAATAGAGTGGTCAGAAACATAGTGGTCAGAAACACAGTGGTCAGAAACACACTGGTCAGAGTCAAAGTGGTCAGAAACATAGTGGTCAGAAAGACACTGGTCCGAAACACCGTTTCAGAAACACAGTGGTAAGAAACACACTGGTCAGAAACGCAGTGGTTAGAAACACTTTGGTCAGAAACACAATGGTCAGACAAACCCTAGTCAGGAACACACTGGTCAGAAACACACTGGTCAGAAACATACTGGTTGTAAACGCAGGTGGTTAGAAACACAGTGGTCAGAAACACATTGTTAGAAATACACTGGTCAGAAACACAGTGCTCATAAACACACAGGTAAGAAACACGGTGGTCAAAAACACACAGTTCAGAACACAGTGGTCAGAAACACAGTGCTCGGAAACACAGTGGTCCGAAACACAGTGGTCAGAAACACAGTGGTCATAAACACAGTGGTCAGAAACACAGAGGTCAGAAACACAGTGGTCGGAAACATACTGGTCAAAAACACATTGGTTAGGAACACAGTGGTCAGAAACACAGTGACAAGAAACACAGTGGTCAGAAACACAGTGGCCTGAATCACAGTGGTCAGAAACACAGTGGTCAGAAACACAGTGGTGAGAATCACAGTGGTCAGAAACACACTGGTCAGAAACACAGTGGTCACAAACACGCTGGTCACAAACACACTGGTCAGAAACACACTGGTCAGAAACATGGTGGTCAGAAACACACTGGCCAGAAACACACTGGTCAGAAACACACTGGTCAAAAACACACTGGTCAGAAACACACTGGTCAGAAACAAGGTGGTCGGAAATACACTATTAAGGAACACACTGGTAAGAAACACACAAGTCAGAAACACAGTGGTAAGAAACACATTGGTCAGAAACACGGTGGTCAGAAACACACCAGCCAGAAACACACTGGTTAGAAAAACACTGTAGAGAAACACACTGGTCAAACACACAGTGGTAAGAAACACACGGGTCAGAAACACGGTGGTCAGAAACACAGTGGTCAGAAACACACTGGTCAGAAGCAAAGTGGTCAGAAACACACTGGTCAGAAACAAGTCGGTCAAAAACATAGTGGTTAGAAACACAGAGGTCTGAAACACAGTGGTTAGAAACATAGTTGTCAGAAATACAGTGGTCAGAAAGACAGTGGTCAGAATCACAGTGGTCAGAAACACGGTGGTTGGAAACACATTGGTCAGAAACACAGTGGTTAGAAACACATTGGTCAGAAACACAGTGGTCAGTAACACACTGGTGAGAAACACAGTGGTCAGAAACAGTGGTCAGAAACACAGTGGTCAGAAACAAGGTTGTCAGAAACACACTGGTCAGAAACACAGTGGTTAGAAACACACTGGTGGAAAACACACTGGTCAGAAACACGGAGGTCAGAACCACACTGGTCAGAAACACACTGGTCAGAAACACATTTGTCTGAAACACAGTGGTCAGAAACAAAGTGGTCAAAACAGCTCTTGTCAGAAACAGAGTAGTCAAAACACACTGGTCAGAAACACACTGGTCAGAAACACAGTGGTTAGAAACACACTGGTGGAAAACACACTGGTCAGAAACACGGAGGTCAGAACCACACTGGTCAGAAACACACTGGTCAGAAACACATTTGTCTGAAACACAGTGGTCAGAAACAAAGTGGTCAAAACAGCTCTTGTCAGAAACAGAGTAGTCAAAACACACTGGTCAGAAACACACTGGACCGAAACACAGTGGTAAGAAACACACTGGTCAGAACCACACTGGTTAGAAACACAGTGATCAGAAACATAGTGGTCAGAAACTCATTGGTCAGAAACGCACTGGTCAGAAACTCATTGGTCAGAAACACAGTGGTCCGAAACACACTCGTCAGAAACACAGTGGTCAGAAACACACTAGTCAGAAACACACCGGTCAGAAACACACTGGTCAGAACACACTGGTCAGAAACACAGTGGTCAGAAACACACTGGTTAGACACATAGTGAGCAGAAACACTGTGGTGCTAAACACAGTTGTCAGAAACACAGTGGTCGGAAACACAGTGGTCAGAAATGCACCGTTGAGGGGCACATTGGTCAGAAACACAGAGGTCAGAGACAGAGTGGTCAGGAACACAGAGGTCAGAAACACACTGGTCAGAAACACTGTGGTCAGAAACACACTCGTAAAAAACACAGTGGTCAGAAACACACTCGTCCGACACACAATGGTCAGAAGCACGCTGGTCAAAAACACAATGGTCAGAAACACACTGGTCTGAAACACACTGGTCAGAAACACAGTGGTCAGAAACACACTGGTCAGAAACACATTGGTCAGAGACACAGTAGTCAGAAACACAGTGGTCAGAAACACAGTGGTCAGAAGCACAATGGTCGAAAAAACACTGGTCAAGAACACAGTGGTCAGAAACACAGTGGTCAGAAACACAGTGGTCAGAAACACAGTGGTCAGAAACACACTGGTCGAAAAAACACTGGTCAGAGACACATTGGTGAGAAACACAGCGGTCAGAAACACAGTGGTCAGAAACTTTGTGATCAGAAACACACTTGTCAGAAACACAATGGTCATAAAGACACTGGTCAGAAACACAGTGGTCAGAAATACACTGGTCAGAAACACACTGGTCAGAAACACACCGGTCAGAAACACGTTGGTAAGAAACACACTGGTCAGAAAAACACTGCTTAGAAACACAGTGATCAGATTCATAGTGGATAGAAACACATTGGTCAGAAACGCACTGGTCAGAAAGTCACTGGTCAGAAACACAGTGGTCATAAACACACTCGTTAGAAACACAGTGGTCAGAAACACACTGGTCGGAAACACACCGGTCAGAAACACACAAGTCAGAAAAACACTGGTCAGAAACACAGTGGTCAGAAACACACTGGTTAGACACATAGTGACCAGAAACACAGTGGTGCTAAACACAGTTGTCAGAAACACGGTGGTCGGAAACACAGTGGTCAGAAAAACACCGGTGAGGGGTACATTGGTCAGAAACACAGTGGTGAGAAACACACAGGTCTGAAACACTATGGTAAGAAACACAGTGGTCAGAAACACAAAGGTCAGAGACACAGTGGTCTGGAACACAGTGGTCACAATCACACTGGTCAGAGAAACACTTTCGGAAACACAGTGGTAAGAAACACAGTGGTCAGAAACACACAGGTCCGACACACAGTGGTCAAAAGCACGCTGGTCAGAAACACAATGGTCAGAAACACACTGGTCTGAAACACACTGGTCAGAAACACAGTGGTCAGAAACACACTGGTCAGAAACACATTGGTCAGAGACATAGTGGTCAAAAAGACAATGGTTAGAAGCACAGTGGTCAGAAGCACAGTGGTCGGAAAAATACTGGTCAGAAACACAGTGGTCAGAAACACAGTGGTCAGAAACACAGTGGTCAGGAACACAGTGCTCAGAAACACACTGGTCAGAGACACATTGGTTAGAGACACATTGGTGAGAAACACTGCGGTCAAAAACACAGTGGTCAGAAACTTTGTGATTGGAGACACACTGATCAGAAACACAATGGTCACAAACACACTGGTCAGAAACACAGTGGTCAGAAATACACTGGTCAGAAACACACTGGTCATAAGCACAGTGGTCAGAAACACAGTGGTCAGAAACACACAGGTCAAAAAATACACTTGTCAGAATCACAAGGGTCAGAAACACAATGGTCCAAAACACGCGGGTCGTAAACACACTTATCAGAAACACACTGGTTAGAAACACACTGGTCAGAAACACAGTGGTCAGAAACACGGTGGTCCGAGACACAGTGGACAGAAATACACTGGTCAGGAACATAGTGGTCAGAAACACACCGGTCAGAAACACAGTGGTCAGAAAAGCAGTGGTCAGAAACACACTGGTCCAAAATACAGTGGTCAGAAACACACTAGTCAGAAGCACGGTGGTCAGAAACACAGTGGTCAGAAACACAGTGGTCGGAAACACAGTGGTCAAAAACACACTGGTCAGAAATACACTGGTCAGAAACACAGTGGTCAGAAACACAGTGGTCAGAAACATAGTGGTCAGAAACACACTGGTCGGAAACACATTGGTCAGAAACATATTGGTCAGAAACACTGTGGTCATAAACACAGTGGTCAGAAACACAGTGGTCGAAAACACAGTGGTCAGAAACACAGTGATCAGAAACATAGTGGTAAAAAACACAGTTGTCGGAAACACATTGGTTAGAAGCACAGTCGTCAGAAACACAGTGGTCTGAAACACAGTGAACAGAAACACAGTGCTCAGAAACACAGTGGTCAGGGGTACAGTGGTCAGAAACACAGTGGTCGGAAACACAGTGTATGAAAAACAGTGATCAGACACACAGTGGTCAGAAACCCACTGGTCAGAAACGCAGTGGTCAGAAACACTGTGGTGAGAAAAACAATGGTCAGAAACACGGTGGTCAGAAACACAGTGGTCAGAAACACAATGGCCAGAAACACAGTGGTCAGAAACACAGTGGTCAGAAACAGTGGTCAATAAAACAGTGGTCAGAAACACAGTTATGAGCAACACACTGGTCTGAAACACAGTGGTTATAAACACACGGTTCAGAAACACAGTGGTCAGAAACATACTGGTGGGAAACACACTGGTCAGAAACACGGTGGTCAGAAACACACTGGTCAGAAACACACTGGTCAGAAACACACTGGTCAGAAACACACTGGTCAGAAACACAGTTGTCAGAAACACAGTGGTCAAAAACACAGTGGTCAGAATCACAGTGGTCAGAAACACAGTGCTCAGAAACACGGTGGAGAGAAACACAGCGGTCAAAAACACAGTGGTCAAAAATACACTGGTCAGAAACACAGTGGTCAGCAACACAGAGGTCAGAAACACACTGGTGAGAAACACACTGGTCAGAAATACACTGGTCAGAAACACAGTTGTCAGAAACAAACTCGTCAGAAACACAGTGGTCAAAAACACAGTGGTCAGAATCACAGTGGTCAGAAACACAGTGCTCAGAAACACGGTGGAGAGAAACACAGCGGTCAAAAACACAGTGGTTGGAAACACAGTGGTCAGAAACAAACTCGTCAGAAACACAGTGGTCAAAAACACACTGGTCAGAAACACACTGGACCGAAACACACTGGTCATATCCCTATTGGTCAGAAACACACTGGTCAGAAACACAGTGGTCAGAAACACAGTGGTCAGAAACACACTGGTATGAAACACAGTGATCAGAAACACAGTGCTCAGAAACACATTCGTCAGAAACGTTCTGGTCAGAGACACACTGGTCAGAAACACAGTCGCCAGAAACACCCACGTCAGAAACACTGTGGTCAGAAACACACTGGTCAAAAACACACCGGTCAAAAACACACTGGTCAGAAACACACTGGTCAAAAACACAGTGGTCAGAAACACACTGGTCAGACACATAGTGGTCAGAAACACAGTGGTGCTAAACATGCCAGTCAGAAACACAGTGGTCGGAAACACAGTGGTCAGAAACACAGTGGTGCTAAACATGCCAGTCAGAAACACAGTGGTCGGAAACACAGTGGTCAGAAACACATCGGTCAGGGGCACATAGGTCAGAAACACAGCGGTGAGAAACAAACTGGTCAGAAACACTATGGTAAGAAACACAGTGGTCAGCAACACAGAGGTCAGAAACACACTGGTGAGGAACACAACCGTTAGAAACACACTGGTCAGAAACATAGTGGTCAGAAACACAGTGGTAAGAAACACAGTAGTTAGACACACACTGGTCTGACACACAGTGGTCAGAAGCACGCTGGTAAGAAACAAAGTGGTTAGAAACACACTGGTCTGAATATCACTGGTCAGAAACACAGTGGTCAGAAACACACTGGTCAGAAACACATTGGCCAGAGACACAATGGTCAGGAACATAGTGGTCAGAAACAGAGTGGTCAGAAGCACAATGGTCGGAAAACCATTGGTCAGAAACACACTGGTAAGAAACACACTGGTTAGAAACACATCGGTGAAAACACATTGGTCAGAAACACAGTGGTCAGAAACATACTGGTCGGAGGCACAGTGGTCAGAAACACAGTGGTCAGAAACACACAGGTCAGAAACACTGTGGTCACAAACACAGTGGGTAGACACACACCGGTCAGAAACGTAGTGGTGAGAAACACAGTGGTCAGAAACACAGTGGTCAGAAACACACTGGTCAGAAACACACTGGTCAGAATAACACTGGTCAGAAACACGGTGGTTACAAACACAGTGGTCAGAAAAACAGCGGTCAGAAACACACTGGTCAGAAACACAGTGGTCTGAAACACAGTGGTCAAAAACACAGTGGTCAGAAACACAGTGGTCAGAAACACACTGGTCAGGAACACAGTGGTCAGAAAGACAGTAGTCGGAGACACAGTGGTCGGATAAACAGTGGTCAGAAACACAGTGGTCAGAAACACACTGGTCAGAAACACAGTGGTCAGAAACACAGTGGTCAGGATCACTGTGGTCAGAAACAAACAGGTCAGAAACACAGTGGTCAGAAACACAATGGTTAGAAACAAAGTGGTCAGAAACACACTGGTCAGAATCACTGTGGTCAGAAACACACTTGTCAGAAACACAGTGGTCAGAAATACATAGGTCAGAAACACAGTGGTCAGAAACACCCTGGTCAGACACACATCGGTCACAAACACACTGGTTAGAAAAACAGTGGTCAGAAACACATTGGTCAGAAACACACTAGTCAGAAACACACTGGTCAGAAACACACTGGTCAGAAACACACCAGTCAGCAACACACTGGTCAGAAACACATTGGTCAGAAACACAGTGGTCAGAAACACCCTGGTCAGACACACATCGGTCACAAACACACTGGTTAGAAAAACAGTGGTCAGAAACACATTGGTCAGAAACACACTAGTCAGAAACACACTGGTCAGAAACACACTGGTCAGAAACACACCAGTCAGCAACACACTGGTCAGAAACACATTGGTCAGAAACACGGTGGTCCGAAACACACTGGTCAGAAACACACTGGTCAAAAACACACTGTTCAAAAACACAGTGGTCAGAAACACAGTGGTAAAAAACACACTGGCCAGAAACACGGTGGTCAGAAACACAGTGGTCGTGAACACACTGGTCAGAAACACATTGGTCAGAAACACACTGATCAGAAACACAGTGGTCAGAAACACACAGGTCAGAAACACACTGTTCAGAAACGGACTGGTTAGAAACACACTGGTCAGAAACACAGTGGTCAGAAAACACAGTGGTCAGACACAAAGTGGTCACAAACACACCGGTCAGAAACAGAGTGGTCAGAAACATAGACGTCAGAAACACAGTGGTCAGAAACACAATGGTCAGAGGCACATTGGTCATAAACACAGTGGTGAGAAACACACTCGCCATAATCACTGTGGTCAGAAACACAGTGGTAAGAAACACACTGATCAGAAACGCAGTGGTCAGAAACACAGTGGTCAGAAACACGGTGGTCAGAAACACGCTGGTCAGAAACACACTAGTCAGAAACACGCTGGTCAGAAACACACTGGTCAGAAACACGGTGGTTAGAAACACAACGGTGAGAAACACAGTGGTTAGAAACACAGTGGTCAGAAACACAGTGGTCAGTAACTCACTGGTCAGAAACACAGTGGTCGGAAACAGTGGTCAGAAACACTGTGGTCAGAAACACAGTTGTCAGAAACACACTGGTCCAAAATACAGTGGTCATTAAGACTCTGGTCAGAAACATAGTGGTCTGAAACACACTGGTCAGAAACACACAGGTCAGAAACAAGGTGGTCAGAAACACACTGGTCAGAAACACACTGTTCAGAAACACACAGGTCAGAAACACACTGGTCAGAAACATGGTGGTCAGAAACTTACTGGTCAGGAACACACTGGTCAGAAACACACTGGTCAGAAACACAGTGGTCAGAAACACAGTGGTCAGATTCACAGTGGTCAGAAACACAGTGCTCAGAAACAGTGGAGAGAAACACAGTGGTCAGAAACACAGTGGTCAGAAACACAGTCGCCAGAAACACACTGGTCAAAAAACACACTGGTCCAAAACACACTGGTCAGACCCATATTGGTCACAAACACACTGGTCAGAAACACGCTGGTCAGAAACACACTGGTCAGAAACACACTGGAAAGAAACATGGTGGTTAGAAACATGGTGGTCATAAACACAGTGGTTAGAAACACATTGGTCAGAAACACACTGGTCAGTAACACACGGGTCAGAAACACAGTGGTCAGAAACAGTGGTCAGGAACACAGTGGTCAGAAACACAGTTGTCAGAAACACACTGGTTCGAAACAGTGTGGTCAGAAACTCAGTGGTCATGAACACACTGGTTAGGAACACATTGGTCAGAAACACACAGGTCAGAAACACAGTGGTCAGAAACACACAGGTCAGAAACAGACTGTTCAGAAACACACTCGATAGAAACACACTAGTCAGAAACACCGTGGTCAGAAAACACACTGGTCGGACACAAAGTGGTCAGAAACACACCGGTCAGAAACAGAGTGGTCAGAATCATAGTGGTCAGAAACATAGCGGTCAGAAACACACTGGTGAGAGGCATATTGGTCAGAAACACAGTGGTCAGAAACACAGTGGTAAGAAACACACTGGTCAGAAAGGCAGTGGTCAGAAACACAGTGGTCGGAAACACAGTGGTCAGAAACACAGTGGTCAGAAACACACAGGTCAGAAACACACTGGTCAGAAACACGGTGGTTAGAAACACAGCTGTCAGAAACATTGTGGTTAGAAACACATTGGTAAGTAACACAGTAGTCAGTAACACACTGGTCAGAAAGACAGTGGTCAGAAACAATGGTCAGAAACACAGTGGTCAGAAACATAGTTGTCAGAAACACACTGGTCCGAAAAAACAGTGGTCATAAACACACTGGTCAGAAACACAGTGGTCAGAAACACATTGGTCAGAAACACACTGATCAGAAACACACTGGTGAGAAACATGGTGTTCAGAAACACAATGCTCAGAAACACTCTGGTCAAAAACACACTGGTCTGAAACACACTGGTCAGAGACACACTGGTCAGAAACACAGTGGTCAGAAGCACACTGGTCAGGAACACACTAGTCAGAAACACACTGGTCAGAAACATAGTGGTCAGAAACACACTGGTCAGAAACACGGTGGTCGGAAACACACTGGTCAGAAAGACACTGGTCAGAAACACACTCTACAGAAACACACTGCTCAGACACACAGTGGTGAGAAACACACTAGTCCGCAACACGGTGGTCAGAAATACAGTGGTCAAAAACACACTGGTCAGAATTACAGTGGTCAGAAACACACTGGTCAGAAACATACTGGTCAGAAACACACTGGTCAGAAACACATTGGTCAGAAACACAGTGGTCAGAAACAAAGTGATATGAAACACAGTGGTAAGAATCACAGTGGTCAGAAACACAGTGCTCAGAAACACAGTGGAGAGAAACACAGTGGTCAGAAACACACTGGTCAGAAACACAGTGGTCAGAAACACACTGGTCAAAAACACTTTGGTCCGAAACACACTAGTCAGAACCATGTTGGTCAGAAACACACTGGTCAGAAACACACTGGTCAGAAACACACTGGTCAGAAACACGTTGGTTAGAAACAAAGTGGTCAGAAACACAGTGGTTAGAAACACATTGGTCAGAAACACAGTGGTAAGTAACACACTGGTCAGAAACACAGTGGTCAGAAACAGTGGTCAGAAACACAGTGTTCAGAAACACATCTGTCAGAAACACACTGGTCCAAAACACAGTGGTCATAAACACACTGGTCAGAAACACAGTGGTCAGAAACACACTGGTGGGAAACACACTGGTCAGAAACACACTGGTTAGAAACATACTGGTCAAAAACACATTGGTCAGAAGCACACTGGTCGGAAACACAATGGTGAGAAACACAGTGGTCAGAAACACATCTGTCAGAAACACACTGGTCCAAAACACAGTGGTCATAAACACACTGGTCAGAAACACAGTGGTCAGAAACACACTGGTGGGAAACACACTGGTCAGAAACACACTGGTTAGAAACATACTGGTCAAAAACACATTGGTCAGAAGCACACTGGTCGGAAACACGATGGTGAGAAACACACTGGTCAGGAACACACTGGTCAGAAACACACTGGTCAGATACACAGTGCTCAGAAACACACTGGTCAGAAACTCCGCGGTCAGAAACACAGTGGTCAGAAACACACTGGTCAGAAACACAGTGGTCAGAAACACAGTGGTCAGAAACACAGTGGTCAGAAACACAGTGGTCAGAAACACATTGGTCAAAAACACCGTGGTCAGAAACACAGTGATCTGAAACACAGTGGTCAGAAACACAGTTGTCAGAAACACAGTGGTCAGAAACACAGTGGTCAGAATCACAATGGTCAGAAACACAGTGCTTAGAAACACAGTGGAGAGAAAATCACTGGTCAGAAACACAGTAGTCAGAAACACAGTGGTCAGAAACAAACTGGTCAGAAACAGAGTGGTCAGAAACACACTGGTCAGAAACACACTGGACCGAACACACTGGTCAGAACCATATTGGTCAGAAACACAGTGGTCAGAAACATACTGGTCAGAAACACACTGGTCAGAAACACACTGGTAAGAAATGCACTGGTCAGAAACACACTGGTTAGAAACACAGTGATAAGAAACACAGTGGTCAAAAACACATTGGTCAGAAACGCACTGGTCAGAAACACTCTAGTCAGAAACATAGTGGTCCGAAACACACTCGTCAGAAACACAGTGGTCAAAAAGACAATGGTCAGAAACACACTGGTCAAAAACACTCTGGTAAGAAACACAGTGGTCAGAAACACACTGGTCGGACACATAGTGGATAGATACACAGTGGTGCTAAACACATCGGTCAGAAACACAGTGGTCGGAAACAGAGTGGTCAGAAACACACCGGTCAGGGGTACATTGGTCAGAAACATAGTGGTGAGAAACACACTGGTCAGAAACACGATGGTAAGAAACAGAGTGGTCAGAAACACAGAGGTCAGAAACACACTGGTCAGAAACACAGTGGTCAGAAACACAGTGGTAAGGAACACAGTGGTCAGAAAAACACTTGTCCGACACACAGTGGTCGGAAGCATGCTGGTCAAAACCACACTTGTCAGAAACACACTGGTCTGAAACAGACTGGTCAGAAACACAATAATCAGAAAGAAACTGGTCAGAAACACATTGGTGAGAGACACAGGGGTCTGAAACATAGTGGTCAGAAACACAGTGGTCGGAAAAACACTGGTCAAAAACACACTGATCAGAAACACACTGGTCAGAAACACAGTGGCCAGAAACACAGTGGTTAGAAACACACTGGTTAGAGACACACTGGTCAGAGACACATTGGCCAGAAACAAAGTGGTCAGAAACACAGTGGTCAGAAACATTGTGATCGGAAACACAATGGTCAGAAACACAATGGTGAGAAACACACTGGTCTGAAACACAGTGGTCAGAAATACACTGGTCAGAAACACACTAGTCATAAACACACTGGTCAGAAACAAAGTGGTCAGCAACACTCGGGTCAGAAATACAGCAATCAAAAATACAGGGGTCCAAAACACAGTGGTCCGATACACGCGGGTCGTAAACACACTTGTCAGAAAAACACTAGTAACACAGTGGTCAGAAACACACTAGTCAGAAGCACGGTGGTCAGAAACACAGTTCACAAATACACTGGTCAGAAACACAGTGGTCAGAAACACAGTGGTCAGAAACACA
>SZWC01002451.1:48230-60931 GCA_023375785.1 Penium margaritaceum | reverse complement strand
CACACTGGTCAGAAACAAAGTGGTCAGCAACACTCGGGTCAGAAATACAGCAATCAAAAATACAGGGGTCCAAAACACAGTGGTCCGATACACGCGGGTCGTAAACACACTTGTCAGAAAAACACTAGTAACACAGTGGTCAGAAACACACTAGTCAGAAGCACGGTGGTCAGAAACACAGTTCACAAATACACTGGTCAGAAACACAGTGGTCAGAAACACAGTGATCATAAACACAGTGGTAAGAAACACAGTGCTCTGAAACACAATGGTCAGAAACACAGTCGTCAGAAACAAAGTGGTCTGAAACACAGTGAACAGAAACACAGTGCTCAGAAACACACTGGTCAGAAACACACTGGTCAGAGGCACAGTGGTCAGAAACACTGTGGTCAGAAACACAATGTCAAAAAAATGGTGGTCAGACACATAATGGTCAGAAACACACTGGTCAGAAATGCAGTGGTCAGACACAATGTGGTCAGAAAGACAATGGTCAGAAACACAGTGGTCAGAAACACAGTGGTTAGAAACATAGTGGTCACAAACACATTGGTCAGAAACACAGTGGTCAGAAACACAATGGTCAGAAACAGTGGTCAGAAACACACTGGTCAGTAACACGGTGGTCTGAAAAACATTGGTGAGAAACAAAGTGGTCCAAAACACAGTGGTCAGAAACACTGTTGTCAAAAACACAGTGGTCAGACACAAAGTGGTCAGGAACACAGTGGTAAGAAACACACTGGTCAGAAACACATTTGTCAGGAACACAATGGTCAGAAACACAGTGGTAAGAAACACAGTGGTCAGAAACACCGTGGTCAGACACACAACGGTCAGAAACGCAGTTGTCAGAATCAGAGTGGTTAGAAACACAGTGGCAAGAAACAAAGTGGTAAGAATCACAGTGGTAAGAAACACACTAGTCGGAAACACAGTGGTGAAAAAGATAGTGGTTAGAAACACACAGGTGAGAAACAGACCGGTCCAAAACAAAGTGTTTAGAAACACACTGGTCAGAGAAACGATGGTCAGAAACACACTGGTCAGAAACATACTGTTCAGAAACACACTGGTCGACAGCATAGTGGTTAGAAAGACAATGGTCAGAAACACAGTGGTCAAAAACACTGTGGTCAGAAACACAGTGGTCAGAAACACACTGGACAAAAACAGAGTGGTTAGAAACATAGTGGTCAGAAACACAATGGTCAGAAACACACTGGTCAGAGTCACAGTGGTCAAAAACACAGTGGTCAAAAAGACACCGGTTCGAAGCACTGTGGTCAGAAACACAGTGGTAAGAAACACACTGGTCAGAAACGCAGTGGTCAGAAACACAGTGGTCAGAAACACAATGGTCAGACAAACCCTGCTCAGGAACACACTGGTCAGAAACATACTGGTCATAAAAGCAGGTGGTTAGAAATACAGTGGTCAAAACTACATTGTAAGAAATACACTGGTCAGAAACTCAGTGCTCAGAAACACACAGGTCAGAAACACAGTTGTCAGAAACACACTGATCAGAAACACAGTGGTCAGAAACACAGTGGTCACAAATACAGTGGATCCAAACACAGTGGTTAGAAACATGGTGGTCACAAACACAGTGGTCAGAAACACAGAGATCAGAAACACAGTGGTCGGAAACATAGTGGTCATAAACACATTGGTCAGGAAGATGGTGGTCAGAAACACAGTGACAAGAAACAAAGTGGTCAGAAACATAGTGGCTAGAATCACAGTGATAAGAAACACGGTGGTGAGAATCACAGTGGTCATGAACACACTCGTCATTAACACAGTGGTCAGAAACACAGTGGTCAGAAACACACTGGTCAGAAACACACTGGTCAGAAACACACTGGTCAGAAACAAGGTGGTCAGAAACACACTGGCCAGAAACACACTGGTCAGAAACACAGTGGTCAGAAACACACTGGTCAGAAACACGGTGGTCAGAAACACACTAGTCAGAAACTCACTGGTCTGAAACACACTGTAGAGAAACACAGTGGTCAGATACACAGTGGTCAGAAACACACTGGTCAGAAACACGGTGGTCAGAAACACAGTGGTCAGAAACACACTGGTTAGAAACACAGTGGTCAGAAACACACTGGTCAGAAACACAGTGGTCAGAAACACACTAGTCAGAAACTCACTGGTCAGAAACACACTGTAGAGAAACACAGTGGTCAGATACACAGTGGTCAGAAACACACTGGTCAGAAACACGGTGGTCAGAAACACAGTGGTCAGAAACACACTGGTTAGAAACACAGTGGTCAGAAACAAACTTGTCAGAAACACAGTGGTCAGAAGCACACTGGTCAGAAACACATTGGTCAGAAACACGGTGGTCAGAAACACAGTGGTCAGAAACACAGTTGTCAGAAACACAAGGGTCAGAAACACAGTGGTCAGAATGACAGTGGTCAGAAACACAGCGCTCAGAAACACAGTGGAGAGAAACACAGTGGGAAAAAACACACTGGTCAGAAACACAGTGGTCAGAAACACACTGGTCAAAAACACACTGGTCCAAAACACACTGGTCAGAAACACGGTGGTTAGAAACACAGTGGTCAGAAACACACTGGTTAGAAACACATTGGTCAGAAACACAGTGGTCAGTAACACACTGGTCAGAAACACAGTGGTCAGAAATAGTGGTAAAAAACACAGTGGTCAGAAACACCATTGTTTGAAACACACTGGTTCGAAACACAGTGGTCATAAACACACTGGTCAGAAACACAGTGGTCAGAAACACACTGGTGGGAAACACACTGGTCAGAAACACGGTGGTCAGAACCACACTGGTCAGAAACAAAGTGGTCAGAAACACAGTGGTCAGAAACACATTGGTCAGAAACACAGTGGTCAGAAACAAAGTGGTCAGAAACAAACTGGTCAGAAACACAGTGGTCAGAAACACACTGGTCAGAAACACATTGGACCGAAACACACTGGTCAGAACCATATTAGTCAGAAACACACTGGTCTGAAACACACTGGTCAGAAGCACACTGGTCAGAAACACACTGGTCAGAAACACACTGGTAAGAAACACACTTGTCAGAAACACACTGGTTCAAAACCCAGTGATCAGAAACACACTCGTCAGGAACACAGTGGTCAGAAACATACTTGTCAGAAACACACCGGTCAGAAACACACTGGTCAGAAACACACTGGTCAGAAACACAGTGGTCACAAACACGCTAGTCAGACACATACTGACCAGAAACACAATGGTGCTAAACACAGTTGTCAGAAACACAGTGGTCAAAAACACAGTGGTCATAAACACACTGGTGAGGGGCACATTGGTCATAAATACAGTGGTGAGCAACACACTAGTCAGAAACACTATGGTAAGAAACACAGTGGTCAGAAACACAGCGGTCAAAGACACAATAGGTGAGAACACAGTGGTCAGAAACACAGTGGTCAGAAACACAGTGGTCAGAAACACAGTGGTAAGAAACACAGTGGTCAGAAACACACTCGTCCGACACACAGTGGTCAGAAGCACGCTAGTCAGAAACACAGTGATCAGAAACACACTGGTCAGAAACACAGTGGTAAGAAACACAGTGGTCAGAAACACACTCGTCCGACACACAGTGGTCAGAAGCACGCTAGTCAGAAACACAGTGATCAGAAACACACTGGTCTGAAACACACTGGTATGAGACACAGTGGTCAGAAACACACTGGTCAGAAAAACATTGGTCAGAGACACAGTGGTCAGAAATACAGTGGTCGTAATCACAGTGGTCAGAAGCACAGTGGTCGGAAAAACACTGGTCAGAAACACAGTGGTGAGAAACACAATGGCCAGAAATACACAGGGCAGAAACACACTGGTCAGAAACAAAGTGGTCAGAAACACACCAGTCAGAGATACACCGGTCAGAAACACACTTGTCACAAACACACGGGTCAGAAACACATTGGTCCAAAACAAGCGGGTCGTAAATACACTTTTCATAAACACACTGGTTAGAAACACACTGGTCAATAACACAGTGGTCAGAATCACGGTGGTCAGAAACACAGTGGTCAGAAACACACTGGTCAGGAACAAACTGGTCAGAAACACACTCGTCAGAAACACAGTGGTCAGAAAAACACTGGTCAGAAACACACAAGTCCAAAACACAGTGGTCATAAACACAGTAGTCAGAAGCACGGTGGTCAGAAACACAGTGATCAGAAACACAGTGGTCAGAAACAAAGTGGTCAGAAACACACTGGTCAGAAATACACTAGTCATAAACGCAGTGGTCAGAAATGCTGTGGTCAGAAACACACTGGTCAGGAACACACTGGTCGAAAAACACAGTGGTCAGAAACACAGTGGTCAGAAACACAGTGCTCATTAACACAGTGGTCAGAAACACAGTGTTCAGAAACACAGTGGTCAGGAACACAGTGATCATAAATATAGTGGTCAAAAATTCAATGGTCCGAAACACAATGGTGAGAAACACAGTCGGCAGAAACACAATGGTCTGAAACACAGTGAACAGAAACATAGTGCTCAGAAACACACTGGTCAGAAACACACCGGTCAGGGGCACAGTGGTCGAAAACACAGTGGTCAAAAACACAGTGTCAGAAAAACAGTGATCAAACACACAGTGGTCAGAAACACACTGGTCAGAAACGCAGTGGTCAGAAACTCTGTGGTCAGAAAGACAATGGTCGGAAACACAGTGGTCAAAAACACAGTGGTCAGAAACACAATGGTCACAAACACAGTGGTCACAAACATATTGGTCAGAAACACAGTGGTCAGAAGCACAATGGTCAGAAACACAATGGTCGGAAACACACTGGTCAGAAACACACTGGTCAGAAACACAGTGGTGAGAAACACACTGGTCAGAAACACGGTGGTCAGAAACACATTGGTCAGAAACAAAGTGGTTAGAAACACAGTGGTCAGAAACACACTGGTCAGAAACACAGTGGTGAGAAACACACTGGTCAGAAACACAGTGGTGAGAAACACACTGGTCAGAAACACAGTGGTGAGAAACACACTGGTCAGAAACACAGTGGTGAGAAACACACTGGTCAGAAACACAGTGGTGAGAAACACACTGGTCAGAAACACAGTGGTGAGAAACACACTGGTCAGAAACACAGTGGTGAGAAACACACTGGTCAGAAACACAGTGGTGAGAAACACACTGGTCAGAAACACAGTGGTGAGAAACACACTGGTCAGAAACACAGTGGTGAGAAACACACTGGTCAGAAACACGGTGGTCAGAACCACACTGGTCAGAAACACAGTGGTCAGAAACACAATGGTCACAAACACAGTGGTCACAAACATATTGGTCAGAAACACAGCGGTCAGAAGCACAATGGTCAGAAACACAATGGTCGGAAACACACTGGTCAGAAACACACTGGTCAGAAACACAGTGGTGAGAAACACACTGGTCAGAAACACGGTGGTCAGAAACACATTGGTCAGAAACAAAGTGGTTCGAAACACAGTGGTCAGAAACACAGTGGTCACAAACACAATGGTCAGACACAAAGTGGTCAGGAACACAGTGGTAAGAAACACAGTGGTCAGAAACACATTGGTCAGGAACACAGTGCTCAGGAACACAATGGTCAGAAACACTGTGGTCAGAAACACCGTGGTCAGACACACAGTGGTCAGAAACGCAGTTGTCAGAATCAAAGTGGTTAGAAACACAGTGGTAAGAAACACAGTGGTGAGAATCACATTGGTCAGAAATACACTGGTCAGAAACACGGTGGTCAGAAACACACTGTTCAGAAACACACTAGTCAGAAACAGACTGGTCCAAAACAATGTGGTCAGAAACATACTGGTTAAAGAAACACTGGTCAAAAACCCACTGGTCAGAAACACAGTGGTCAGAAACACACTGGTCAGAAGCACAGTGGTTAGAAAGACACTGGTCAGAAACACAGTGGTCAGAAACACCGTGGTTAGAAACACGGTGGTCAGAAACACACTGGTTAGAAACTGAGTGGTCAGAAACATAGTGGTCAGAAACACAGTGGTCAGAAACACACTGGTCAGAAGCACAGTGGTTAGAAAGACACTGGTCAGAAACACAGTGGTCAGAAACACCGTGGTTAGAAACACGGTGGTCAGAAACACACTGGTTAGAAACTGAGTGGTCAGAAACATAGTGGTCAGAAACACAGTGGTCAGAAACACATTGGTCAGAGTCACAGTAGTCAGAAACACAATGGTCAGAAAGACACTGGTCCGAAACACTGTTGTCAGAAACACAGTGGTCAGAAACACACTGGTTAGAAACACAATAGTCAGACACACCTTGGTTAGGAACACACTGGTTAGAAACACACTTGTCAGAAACATACTGGTCGTAAAAACGCGGTGGTTAGAAACACAGTGGTCAGAAACACATTGTTAGAAATACACTGGTCCAAAACATAGTGCTCAGAAACACACAGGTTAGAAACATAGTGGTCAGAAACACAATATTCAGAAACACAGTGGTCAGAAACAAAGTGGTCAGAAACACAGTGGTCGGAACACAGTGGTCAGAAACACAGTGGTCATAAACACAGTGGTCAGAAACACAGAGGTCAGAAACACAGTGGTCAGAAACATGGTGGTCAAAAACACATTGGACAGGAATATGGTGGTCAGAAACATAGTGACAAGAAACACAGCGGTCAGAAACACAGTGGCCAGAATCACAGTGGTCAGAAATACAGTGGTCAGAAACACGGTGGTCAGAAACATAGTGACAATAAACACAGTGGTCGGAAACATAGTGACAAGAAACACAGTGGTCAGAAACACAGTGGTCAGAAATACACTGGTCAGAAACAGAGTGCTCAGAAACACACTGGTCAAAAACACACTGGTCAAAAACACACTGGTCAGAAACATATTGGTCCGAAACACGCTGGTCAGAAACACACTGGTCAGAAACACACTGGTCAGTAACACAGTGGTCAGAAACTAAGTGGTCAGAAACACACTGGTCTGGAACACAGTGGTCAGAAACATAGTGGTCATAAACACAATGGTCAGAAATCCACTAGTCAGAGGCACAGTGGTCAGAAACATAGTGGTCAGAAACACACTGGTCAGAAACACTGTGGTCAAGAACATAGTGGTCAGAAACACAGTTGTCAGAAACACTGTGGTCACATACACATTGGTCAGTAACACACTGTTCAGAAACACACAGGTCAAAAACAGAGTGGTCAGAAACAAAGTGGTTAGAGACACACTGGTCAGTAAAACAGTGGCCAGAGACACAATGGTCACAAACACTGTGGTCAGAAACACACTGGTTAGAAACACAGTGGTCAGAAACACGGTGTTAGAAAACACAGTGGTTGGAAACACACCGGTCAGAAACACTGTGGTCAGAAACAAAGTGGTCAGAAACACAGTGGTCAGAAATACATTGGTCAGAAACACAGTGGTCAGAAACACAGTGGTTTGAAACACAGTGGTAAAAAGCACAGTGGTCAGAAACACACTGGTCAGAAACACATTGGTCTGAAACACAGTGCTCAGAAACACACTGGTCAGAAACACATTGGTCAGAAACACAGTGGTCAGAAACACAGTGGTTTGAAACACAGTGGTAAAAAGCACAGTGGTCAGAAACACACTGGTCAGAAACACATTGGTCTGAAACACAGTGCTCAGAAACACACTGGTCAGAAACACATTGGTCAGAAACACAATGGTCGGAAACACACTGGTCATAAACACACTGGTCAGACTCACAATGGACAGAAACACACTGGTCAGAAACAGAGTGGTCAGAAACACACAGGTCAGAAACACAGTTGTCAGAAACACACTGGTCAGAAACACAGTGGTCAGATATACACTGGTTAGAAACAAAGTGGTCATAAACACACTAGTCAGAAACACAGTGGTAGGAAACACAGTGGTGAGAAACACAGTGGTCATAAACACAGTGGCCAGAAACACAGTGATCCAAAATCCGCTTGTCATAAACGAACCAATCAGAAACACAGTGGTCAGAAACACAGCGGTGAGAAACACACTGGCCACAAACACACTGGTCAGGAACACAGTTGTCAGAAACACAGTGGTCAGAAACACATTGGTCAGAATCACAGTGGTCAGAAACACAGTGGTCAGAAGTAGAGTGGTCAGAAACACATAGCTCAGCAACACATTGGTCAAAGACACTGTGGTCAGAAACACAGTGGTCAGAACACAGTGGTGAGTAACACACTGGTCAGAAACACGGTGGTCAGAAACACAGTGGTCATAAACACAACGGTCAGAAACACAGTGGACAGAAACACAGTGGTCAAAAACACGGTGGTTAGAAACACAGTGGTCAGAAACGCTGTGGCCAGAAACACGGTGGTCAGAAACACAATGGTCAGAAACACATTTGTCAGAAACACGTTGGTCATAAACGCAGTGGTCAGAATCACAGCGGTCAAAAACACAGTGGTCAGAAACACATTGGTGTGACGCACAGTGGTTAGAAACACACTGGTTAGAAACACAGAGGTCAGAAACACACTGGTCAGAAACACACTGGTCGGAAACACACTGGTCAGAACCAAAGCGGTCAGAAACACACTTCTCAGAAACACACTGGGCAGACACACACTGGTGAGAAGCACACTGGTCAGAAACACACTGGTCAAGAACACAGTGGTCAGAAATACAGTGGTCAGAAACACATCAGTGAGAAACACACTGGTTACTGGCACAATGGTCAGAAACACAGAAGTCAGAAATACTGGGGTCAGAAACACAGTGGTGAGAAACGCACTGGTCAGAAACGCAGTCGTCAGAAACACAGTGGTCATAAACACAGTGGTCAGAAACACACAGGTCAGAAACACACTGGTCAGAAACACACTGGTGAGAAACACGGTGGTTAGAAACACAGTTGTCAGAAACACACAGGTCAGAAACACACAGGTCAGAAACACACAGGTCAGAAACACACAGGTCAGAAACACACAGGTCAGAAACACACAGGTCAGAAACACACAGGTCAGAAACACACAGGTCAGAAACACACAGGTCAGAAACACACAGGTCAGAAACACACAGGTCAGAAACACACAGGTCAGAAACACACAGGTCAGAAACACACAGGTCAGAAACACACAGGTCAGAAACACACAGGTCAGAAACACACAGGTCAGAAACACACAGGTCAGAAACACACAGGTCAGAAACACACAGGTCAGAAACACACAGGTCAGAAACACACAGGTCAGAAACACACAGGTCAGAAACACACAGGTCAGAAACACACAGGTCAGAAACACACAGGTCAGAAACACACAGGTCAGAAACACACAGGTCAGAAACACACAGGTCAGAAACACACAGGTCAGAAACACACAGGTCAGAAACACACAGGTCAGAAACACACAGGTCAGAAACACACAGGTCAGAAACACACAGGTCAGAAACACACAGGTCAGAAACACACAGGTCAGAAACACACAGGTCAGAAACACACAGGTCAGAAACACACAGGTCAGAAACACACAGGTCAGAAACACACTGGTCAGAAACACACTGGTGAGAAACACGGTGGTTAGAAACACAGTTGTCAAAAATACAGCAGTCAGCAACGCACTGATCAGAAACACAGTGGTCGGAGTACACTCGCTAGAAACACAATAGTCAAAAACACAGTGGTCAGAAACGCAGTTGTCAGAAACACACTGGTCCAAAACACTGTGGTCCGAAACACACTGGTCAGAACACAGTAGTCAGAAACATAGTGGTCAGAAACACACTGGTCAGAAACACACTGGTCAGAAACACAATGGTCAGAAACACACTGGTAAGACACACGGTGGTCAGAAACACACTGGTCAGAAACACACAGGTCAGGTACACATTGTTCCGAAACACACTGGTCACAAACACGGTGGTCAGAAACACAGTGGGCGGAAACACACTACTCAAAAACACAGTGGTTGTAAAAACAGTGGATAGAAATACAGTGGTCAGAAACACAGTGTTCAGAAACACAGTGGTCAGAAACACAGTGGTCAGAAACACAGTGGTCACAAACAAAGAGGTCAGAAACACATTGTTCAGAAGCACACTGGTCAGAAACACACTTGTCAGAAACACAGTGGTGAGAATGATAGTGGTCAGAAACACACTGGTCAGAAACACAGTGGTCAGAAACACACTGGTCAGGAACACACTGGTCAGAAACACACTGGTCAGAGACATATTGGTCAGAAACACACTGGTCAGAAACACACTGGTCAGAGACATAGTGGTCAGAAACACACTGGTCAGAAACACAGTGGTCAGAAACACACTGGTCAGGAACACACTGGTCAGAAACACACTGGTCAGAGACATATTGGTCAGAAACACACTGGTCAGAAACACACTGGTCATAAACACACAAGTCAGAAACACACTGGCCATAAAAACACTCGTCAGAAACATAGTGGCTAGAAACACAATGGTCAGAAACACAATGGTCAGAAATACACTGGTCAGAAACACACTCGTCAGTAACACTGTGGTCAGAAACATAGTGGTCAGAAACACAGTGGTGAGAAACACATTGCTCCAAAGCACAATGGTCAGAAACACAGTGGTCAGAAACACACTGGTCAGAAACACTGTCTTCACAAACACAGTGGTCAGAACCACACTGGTCAGAGACGCAGTGGTCAGAAACACGGTGGTCAGAAACACAGTTGCCAGAAACACACTGGTTAGAAACACACTGGTCAGAAACACAGTGGTCAGAAACACAGTGGTCAAGAACACAGTCGTCAGAAACAGAGTGGTCAGAAACACAGTGGTGAGAAACACATTGCTCCAAAGCACAATGGTCAGAAACACAGTGGACAGAAACACACTGGTCAGAAACACTGTCTTCACAAACACAGTGGTCAGAACCACACTGGTCAGAGACGCAGTGGTCAGAAACACGGTGGTCAGAAACACAGTTGCCAGAAACACACTGGTTAGAAACACACTGGTCAGAAACACAGTGGTCAGAAACACAGTGGTCAAGAACACAGTCGTCTGAAACAGAGTGGTCAGAAACACAGTGGTCAGAAACACAGTGGTCAGAAACACACTGGTCAGAAACACAGTGGTCAGAAACACAGTGGTCAGAGGCACACTGGCCAGATAAACACTGGTCAGAGACACAGTGGTAAGAAACACAGTGGTCAAGAACACAGTCGTCTGAAACACAGTGGTCAGAAACACAGTGGTCAAGAACACAGTCGTCTGAAACAAAGTGGTTAGAAACACAGTGGTCAGAAACAAACTGGTCAGAAACTCAGTGGTCAGAAACACACTGGTTAGAAACACACTAGTCAGAAACACAGCGGTCTGAAACACAGTGGTCAGAAACAAAGTGGTCAGAAACACACTGGTCAGAAACGCAGTGGTCAGAAACACACTGATCAAAACTACACTAGTCACAAACATAGTGGTCAGAAAGATAGTGGTTAGAAACACATTGGTCAGAATCACAGTGGTCAGAAACACACTGGTCAGAAACACACTGGTCAGAAACCCAGTTGTCAGAAACACACCAGTCAAAAACATGCTCGTCAGAAACACATTGGTCAGAAACACACTGGTCAGAAACACACGGGTCGGAAACACACTTGTCAGAAACACACAGGTCAGAAACACACAGGTCAGAAACACTGTGGTCAGAACCACAGTGGTCAGAAACACACTGGTCATAAACACATTGGTCAGAAACACACTGGTCAGAAACACAGTGGTTAGAAATCCTGTGGTCAGAAACACAGACGTCAGAACCACCGTGGTCAGAAACACAGTGGTAAGAAACACAGTGGTCAGAAACACAATGGTCAGAAACACAGTGGTCAGAATCACAGTGGTCAGAAACACAGTGGCAGTGGTGAGAAAAACAATGGTCAGAAATACAGTGGTCAGAAACACACTGGTCAGAAATACACTGGTCAGAAACACACTGGTCAGAAACATACTAGTCGGAAACACACTGGTCAGAAACACAATGGTCAGAAACAGAGTGGTCAGAGACACAGTGGTCAGAAACACACTGGTTAGAAACACACTGGTCAGAATCACAGTGGTGAGAAACAGAGTGGTCAGAGACACAGTGGTCAGAAATACAATGGTCAGAAACACACTGCGCAGAAACGTAGTGGTCAGAAACACAGTGGTCGAAAACCCAGTAGTCAGAAACACACTGTTTAGAAACACACCGATCAGAAACACATTGATAAGAAACACAGTGGTCAGAAACATTGTGGTCAGAACCACAGTGGTCAGAAACACAGTGCTCAGAAACACTGTCGTAAGAAACACACAGGTCAGAAATACAGTGGCCTGAAACACAGTGGTCATAAACACAGTAGTTAGAAACACAGTTGCCAGAAACACAGTGGTCAGAAACACACTAGTGAGAAACACACTGGTCAAAAACACACCGGTCAGAAACACAATGGTCAGAAACACACTGGTAAGAAACACGGTGGTCAGAAACACACTGGTCAGAAACACAGTGGTCAGAAACACACCGTTCAGAAACACACTGGTCAGAAACATAGTGGTCAGACACACACTGGTCAGAAACACGGTGGTCTGAAACACAATGGTCAGAAACACACTGGTCAGAAACACAGTGGTCAGAAACACA
>SZWC01002451.1:0-39795 GCA_023375785.1 Penium margaritaceum | reverse complement strand
CTTAGACCAACCAGTGTCTTCTTTATACTGTTCCTTAGTTGGACAACTCTGGAAGGAGCATCTAAGGCCAGATTGTGTAATTAGAATGAAGAATAAGCCTGGTACATATAGTCCTAGGCCTGGCTTCTAAGGTGTGTGGGTAGTGACACTTTTGGGGTGGTCACTCCACACCACCTCACCAGTCCGCCAATTGGCGCATCCACTGACCGCCAAGTGGCACACTCTCCTCATGCATGGAGAAATGTCTAAGAAACTTCCCCTGTGCTAGAAGGTCAAAAAACCTCCTGCCCACATCAAGGCTCGATCGCAGGACCTGTTGTCCCTAATTCCAACATGCTATCCGTTGCGCTACACTTATGGTGTCTCTCTTGGACGTGCACCACGAACAAGGTTTGGGGGACTTACTCCAAGGGAGGAGTGCATTCCCAGCCTTACCGTCAACCCATATCAGAAGCCATGGGGCATAGAAGAACAACAGTCAGGAATGCAGTGGTCAGAAACACACCGGTAAGAAACACATCGGTCAGAAGCACGCTGGTCTGAAACACAGTGGTCAGAAACACACTGGTCAGAAACACAGTGGTCAGAAACAGACTGGTCAGAATCACAGTGGTTCAAAACACACTGGTCAGAATAACAGTGGCCATAAACACACTGGCCAGAAACACAGTGGTCAGAAACCAGTGGTCAGAAATCCAGTAGTCAAAAACACAGCTGTCACAAACACACTGTTCAGAAACACAACGATCAGAAACACAGTGGTTAGAAACACACTAGTCAGAAGCACACTGGTCTGAAACATAGTGGTCGGAAACACACTAGTCAGAAACACAGTGGTCAGAAACACACTGGTCAGAATCACAGTGGTCAGAAACACACTGGTTAGAATCACAGTGGTCAGAAACACACTGGCCAGAAACACAGTGCCCAGAAACACAGTGGTCAGAAACCCAGTAGTCAGAAACACAGTTATCAGAAACACACTATTCAGAAACACAACGATCAGAAACACTGGGGTCAGAAACACGGTGGTCAGAAAGACAGTGGTCAGAAACACAGCAATCAGAAACACCTGGGTCAAAAACACTGCCGTCATAAACACACTGGTCAGAAATACAGTGGTCAGAAACATAGTGGTCGTAAACACAGCAGTCAGAAACACAGTCGTCAGAAACACACTGGTGAGAAACACACTGGTCAGAAACACACGGGTCAGAAACACAATGGTCAGAAACACAGTGGTGAGAAACACAGTTGTCAGAAACACACTGGTCAGAAACACAGTGGTCGGAAACACACTGTTCAGAAACACATTGGTCAGAAACATAGTGGTCGGACACACACTGGTCATAAACATGGTGATCAGACAGATAGTGGTCCGAAACACACTGGTCAGAAACACAGTGGTCAGAAACACACTGGTCAGAAACACAGTCGTCAGAAACACAGTAGTCACAAACACACTGGTCAGAAACACAGTGGTTAGAAACATGGTGGTCGGAAACACGGTGGATAGAAACAGAGTGGTCACAAACACAGTGGTCAGAATCACAGTGGTCAGAAACTCAGAGGTCAGAAACACAGTGGTGAGAATGACAGTGGTCAGAAACACACTGGTCAGAAACACAGTGGTCAGAAACACATTGGTCACAAACACACTGCTCAGAAACACAATGGTCAGAAACGTATTGGTCAGAGACACACTGGTCAGAAACACACTGGTCAGAAACACACTCGTCAGAAACACACTAGTAATAAACACACCGGTCAGAAACACAGTGGTCAGAAACACACTGGTCAGAAGTATTGTGGTCACAAACACAGAGGTCATAAACACACTGGTCAGAAACGCAGTGGTCAGAAACTCAGTGGTCAGAAACACACTGGTCAGAAGTACACTAGTCAGAAACACACTTGTCAAAAACACACTTGTCAGATTCGTACTTGTAAGAAACACAGTGGTTAGAAACATAGTGGTCAGAAACACAGTGGTCAGAAGCACAATGGTCAGAAACACAGTGGTCAGAAACACGGTGGTCAGAAACACATTGGTCAGAAATAATGTGGTCAGAAGACAGTGGTCACAAACACAGTGGTCAGAAACACAGTGGTCGGGGACACCATGGTCAGATAAACAATGGTCATAGAGACAGTGGTCAGAAACACACAGGTCACAAACACACTGGTCAAAAACACAGTGGTCAGAAACACAGTGGTAATGAACACACTGGTCAGACACACAGTGGTCGAAAACACAGTGGTAAGAAACACAGTGGTCAAAAACACATTAGTCAGAAACACACTGGTCAGAAACACATTGTTTAGAAAGACAGTGGTGAGAAACACACTCATCAGAAACGCTGTGGTCAGAAACACAATGATCAGAAACACACTAATCAGGAACACACAAGTCAGAAACACGGTGGTCAGGAACACAGTGGTCAGAAACGCAGTGGTCAGAAACACAATGGTTTGAAACACAGTGGTCAGAAACCCAGTGGTCAGAAACACACTAGTCAGAAGTTATTGGTCTGAAACACAGTGGTCAGAAACACACTGGTCAGAAACACACTGGTCAGAAACACACTGGTCAGAATCACAGTAGTCATAATCACATTGGTCAGAAACACAGTGGTCAGAAACACACTGGCCAGAAACACAGTGGTCAGAAACACAGTGGCCGGAAATCCAGCAGTCATAAACAAAGTTGTGAGAAATACACTGTTCAGAAACACACCGATCAGAAACACAGTGGTCAGAAACACAGTGGTAAAAAACATAGTGGTCAGAAACGCAGTGGTCCAAAACAAAGAGGTCAGAAACACCGTCGTCAGAAACACACTGGTCAGAAATACATTGGTCAGAAACACAGTGGTCAGAAACACAGTAGTCAGAAACACAGTGGCCAGAAACATAGCGGTCAGAAACTTACTGGTGAGTAACACACTAGTCAGAGACACACTGGTCAGAAAGACAGTGGTCATACACACAGTGGTCAGAAACACACTGGTCAAAAACACACTGGTCAGAAACAGAGTGGTCAGGAACTTAGTGCTCAGAAACACAAGGGTCAGAATCGCACTGGTCAGAGGCACAGTGGTCAGAAACACAGTGGACAGAAACACACTGGTCAGAAAACTGTGGTCAGAAACACTGTGGTCAGAAACACACTGGTCAGAAACGCAGTGGTCAATAACGCAGTGGTCTGAAACACAGTGGTCAGAAGCACACTCGTCAGAAGCAAACTGGTAAAAAAAAACAAATTGGTCAGAAACACACTGGTCAGAAACACAGTGGTTAGAAACACTGTGGTCAGAAACACACTGGTCAGAAACACACTGGTCAGAAACAAACTGGTCATAAACACACCGTTTGGAAACGCAGTGGTTAGAAACACAATGGTCAGAAACACAGTGGTCAGAAACACATTGGTCAAGAACACAATGGTCAGAAACACACTGGTCACAAACACAGTGGTCAGAAACATAGTGGTCAGAAACACAGTGGTAAGAAACACACTAGTCCGAGGCACAGTGGTCAGAAACACAGTGGTCAGAAACACACTGGACAGAAACCATGTGGTCACAAACACAGTGGTCAGAAACACACTGGTCAGAAACGCAGTGGTCAGAAACACAGTGGTCGGAAACACACTGGTCAGAAACACACGGGTCAGAAACACACTGGTCAGAAAAACACTTGTCAGAATCACACTCGTCAGAAACACAGTGGTTAGAGACACTGTGGTCAGAAACACAGTGCTCAGAAACACACTGGTCAGAAACACAGTGGTCATAAAAAAGGTGGTAGAAAACACCGTGGTCAGTAATACAGTGGTCAGAAACACACTGGTCAGAAAACAGTGGTCAGAAACATAGTGGTCGGAGACAACCTGGTCAGATAAAGAGTGATCATAGACACATTGGTCAGAAACACACAGGTCAGAAACACACTGGTCAGAAACACATTGGTCAGAAACACAGTGGTCAAAAACACACTGGTCAGACACACAGTGGTCGGAAACACAGTGGTCAGAAACACAGTGGTCAGAAACACATTGGTCAGAAACACACTGGTCAGAAACACGCTGTTCAGAAACACAGCGGTGAGGAGCACACTGATCAGAAACGCAATGGTCAGAAACACAATGGTCAGAAACACAATGGTCAGAAACACACTGGTCAGAAACACACTGGTCAGGACCAGAGTGGTCAGGAACACGCTGGTGAGAAACACAGTGGTCAGGAACACATTGGTCAGAAACGCAGTGTTCAGAAACAATGTGGTTTGAAACAGAGTGGTCAGAAACATAGTGGTCAGAAACACAATAGTCAGAAGCACACTGGTCTGAAACACAGTGGTCAGAAACACACTGTTCAGAAATACAGTGGTCAGAAACTCACTGGTCAGAAACACAGTAGTCAGAAACACACTGGTCTGAAACACAGTGGTCAGAAACACACTGTTCAGAAATACAGTGGTCAGAAACTCACTGGTCAGAAACACAGTAGTCAGAAACACACTGGTCAGAATCACAGTGGTCAGAAACACATTGGCCAGAAACACAGTGGTCAGAAACACAGTGGTCAGAAACTCATTAGTCAGAAACACAGTTGTTAGAAACACACTGTTCAGAAACACACCGATTAAAAACACAGTGGTCAGAAACACAGTGGTCAGAAACACAGTGGTCAGAAACACAGTGGTCCGAAATCCAGTGGTCAGAAACACTGTTGTTAGAAACACACTGGTCAGGAATACATTGGTCAGAAACACAGTGGTCAGAAACACAGTAGTCAGAAATACATTGGTCAGAAACACAGCGGTCAGAAACACACTGGTGAGAAACTCACTAGTCAGAAACACACCGGTCAGAAACACAATTGTCAGAAACACACTGGTCAGAAACACGTTGGTCAGAAACACACTGGTCAGAAACACACTTGTCAGAAACACACTGTTCAGAAACACACTGGTAAAAAAACACAATGGTCAGAAACACACTGGTCAGAAACACAGTGGTCAGAAGCACACTGGTCAGAAACACAGTGGTCAGAAACACACAAGTCAGAACCACAGTGGTCAGAAACACACTGGTCAGAAACACACTAGTCAGAAACATACTGTTCAGAAACACACTGGTCAGAAACTCACTGGTCACAAACACGGCGGTCATACACACAGTGGTCAGAAACACACTGAAAAGAAACATACTGGTCAGAAACAGAGTGGTCAGAAACTTAGTGCTCAGAAACACAGTGGTCAGAATCATACTGGTCAGAGGCGTAGTGGTCAGAAACACAGTGGTCAGAAACACACTGGTCAGAAACACAGTGGTAAGAAACATAGTGGTCAGAAACACGGTGGTCAGAAACACACTCGTCAGAAACAAACTGCTCAGAAACACATTGGTGAGAAACACGCTAGTCAGATACACAGTGGTTAGAAACACAGTGGTCAGAAACACAGTGGTCATAAACACACTGGTAAGAAACACAACGAACAGAAATTCACTAGTCAGAAACACACTGGTCAGAAACACGGCAGTCAGAAACAAAGTGGTCAGAAACACGCTGGTCAGGAATACATTTGTCAGAAACACACTTTTCAGAAAGAGTGTGGTCAGAAACACAGTGGTCAGAAACACAGTGGTCAGAAACACAGTGGTCACAACCACAGTGGTAAAAAAGACAGTGGTCAGAAACAAAGTGGTCAGAAACACAGTGGTAAGAAAGACAGTGGTCAGAAACACAGTGGTCAGAAACACAATGGTGAGAAACACACTGGTCAGAAACACACTGGTCAGAAACACAGTGGTCGGAAACATAGTGGTCAGAAGCATAGTGGTCAGAAACACACTGCTCCGAAGCAGAATGGTCGGAAACACAGTGGTCAGAAACATACTGGTCAGAAACTCTGTCGTCACAAACACAGTGGTCAGAAACACACTCGTCAGAGACGCAATGGTCAAAAACACGGTGGTAAGAAACACAGTTGTCAGAAACACACTGGTTGGAAACACACTGGTCAGAAACACACTGGTCAGAAACACAGTGGTCACGTACACAGTCGTCTCAAACACGGTGGTCAGAACAAAGTGGTCAGAAACACAGTGCTCAGAAACACAGTGGTCCGAAACACACTGGTCAGAAACACAGTGGTCAGAAACATAGTGGTCGGAGGCACACTGGTCAAATAGATAGTGGTCAGAGACAGAGTGGTAAGAAACACACTGGTAAGAAACATTATGGTCATACACACAGTGGTCAGACACACACTGGTCAGAAACAGAGTGGTCAGAAACTTAGTGCTCAGAAACATAGTGGTCAGAAACGCACTGGTCAGAGGCATGGTAGTCAGAAACACAGTGGTCAGAAACACATTGGTCAGAAACACAGTGGTCATAAACACAATAGTCAACAACACAGTGGTCAGAAACACACTGGTCAGAAACAAACTGGTCAGAAACACACTGGTCAGAAACAAACTGGTCAGAAACACACTGGTCAGAAACACACTGGTCAGAAACACAGTGGTTAGAAACACAGTGGTCAGAAACACAGTGGTCAGAAAAACACTGGTCAGAAACTCAGTGGTCAGAAACACACTGGTCAGAAACACAGTGGTCAGAAACACAGTGGTCAGAAACACAGTGGTCAGAAACACAGTTGTCAGAAACACACTGGTCAGAAACGCAGTGGTCAGAAACACACTGGTCAGAAACACAGTGGTCAGAAACACAGTGGTCAGAAACACAGTGGTCAGAAACACAGTTGTCAGAAACACACTGGTCAGAAACGCAGTGGTCAGAAACACTCTGGTCGAAACCACATTGGTCAAAAACACAGTGCTCAGAAACACAGTGGTCAGAAACACATTGGTCAGAATCACGGAGGTCACAAACACAGTGGTCAGAAACACACTGGTCAGAAACACACCGGTCAAGAACTCGCTGGTCAGAAACACATTGGTCAGAAACACACTGGCCAGAAAGACACGGGTCAGAAACACACTTGTCAGAAACACACTGGTCAGAAAAACACAGGTCAGAAACACTGTGGTCAGAAACACAGTGGTCAGAAACACACTGGTCAGAAAAACATTGGTCAGAAACACAGTGGTCAAAAACACAGTGGTCAGAAACACAGTGGTCACAAACACAGTGGTCAGAACCACAGTGGTCAGAAACACAGTGGTATGAAACACAGTGGTCAGAAACACAATGGTCAGAAATACACTGGTCAGAATCACAGTGGTCAGAAACACAGTGGCAGTGGTCAGAAACACACTAGTCTCAAACACAGTGGTCAATAACACAGTGGTCAGAAACACAGTGGTCAGAAATACACTGGTCAGAAACACACTGGCCAGAAGCATATTAGTCAGAAACACACTGGTCAGAAACACACTGGTCAAAAACAAACTAGTCAGAAACACACTGGTCAGACACACAATGGTCAGAAACACAGAAGTTAGAAACACAGTTGTCAGAAACACACTGGTTAGAGGCACGATGGTCAGAAACACATTGGTCAGAAACACACTGGTCAGAAACACTGTGGTCAGAAACACAGTGGTCAGAATATACTGGTCAGAAACGCAGTCGTCAGAAACACAGTGGTCAGAAACACAATGGTCAGTAACACAGTGGTCAGAAACACACAGGTCGAAAACACACTGGTCAGAAACACACTAGTCAGACAAACTGTGGATAAAAACACAGTGGTCAGAAACACGGTGGTCAGAAACACGCTGGTGAGAAACACAGTGATCAGAAACAGAGTGGTGAGAAACACAGTGGTCAGAAACACAGTGGTCAGAAACACACTGGTCAGAAACACCGTGGTAAGAAACACAGTGGTCAGAAACACCAGTCCGAAAAACACTGGTCAGAGACACAGTGGTCAGAAACACACTGGTGAGAAACACAACGGTTAGAAACAGTGGTCAGACCCACAGTATTCATAAACACAGTGGTCAGAAACACACTGGTCATAAACACAGTGGTCAGAATTACAGTGGTCACAAACACAGTGCTCAGAAACTAATTGGTCTGAAACACACTTGTTAGAAATACACTGGTCAGGAACACACTGGTCAGACGCACACTTGTCAGATGCCTTGGTCAGAAACACAATGGTCATAAACACACAGGTCAGGAACACACTCATCAGAAACACAGTGGCCAAAAACACAGTTTTCATAGACACGGTGGTCAAAAGCACACTGGTCAGAAACACACTGGTCAGAATTTGTGGACAGAAACACACTGGTCAGAAACACAATCGTCGGAAACACATGCGTCAGAAACACAATGGTCAGAAACATTCTGGTGAGACACACAGTGGTCAGAACACACTGGTCAGAAACACAGTGGTCAGAAAAACAGTGGTCAGAAACACAGTGGTCAGAAACACAATGGTCACAAACACACTCTTGAGAACCACACTGGTCAGAAACACAGTGGTCAGAAACAGAGTGGTCAGAAACACAGTGGTCAGAAACACACTGGTGAGAAACACACTGGTCAGAAAAACACTGGTAGGAAACACAGAGGTCAGAGGCACAGTGGTCAGAAAAACAGTGGTCAGAAACACACTGCGCAGAAACGCAGTGGTCAGAAACACAGTGGTCGAAAACCCAGTAGTCAGAAACACAGTTGTCAGAAACACACTGTTTAGAACCACACCGATCAGACACACAGTGATAAAGTGGTCAGAAACACTGTGGTCAGAACCACAGTTGTCAGAAACACAGTGCTCAGAAACACTGTCGTAAGAAACACACTGGTCAGAAACACAGTGGTCTGAAACACAGTGGTCAGAAACACAGTAGTCAGAAACACAGTTGCCAGAAACACAGTGGTCAGAAACACACAGGTCAGAAACACACTTACCAGAAACACAGTGGTCAGAAATACAGTGGTTAGAAACACACAGGTCAGACACATAGTGGTCGAAAACACAGTGGTCAGAAACACCGTGGTCACAAACACATTGGTCAAAAACACACTGGTCAGAAACACACTTTTCAGAAACACAGTGGTGAGAAGTAGACTGATGAGAAACGCAGTGGTCAGAAACACAATGGTCAGAAACACGATGGTCATAAACACACTGGTCAGAAACACACTGGTCAGGAAGATAGTGGTCAGGAACACACTGGTCAGAAACACAGTGGTAAGGAACACAGTGCTCAGAAACGCAGTGGTCAGAAACATAGTGGTTTGAAACACAGTGGTCAGAAACACAGTGGTCAGAAACACACTGGTCAGAAACACACTGGTCAGAAACACACTGGTCAGAAACACACTGGTCAGAAACACACTGGTCAGGAAGATAGTGGTCAGGAACACACTGGTCAGAAACACAGTGGTAAGGAACACAGTGCTCAGAAACGCAGTGGTCAGAAACATAGTGGTTTGAAACACAGTGGTCTGAAATACAGTGGTCAGAAACACACAGGTCAGAAACACAGTGGTCAGAAACACACTGGTCAGAATCACGGTGGTCACAAACACACTGGTCAGAAACACAGTGGTCAGAAACACAGTGGTCAGAAACGCAGTGGTCAGAAACATAGTGGTTTGAAACACAGTGGTCTGAAATACAGTGGTCAGAAACACACAGGTCAGAAACACAGTGGTCAGAAACACACTGGTCAGAATCACGGTGGTCACAAACACACTGGTCAGAATCACAGTGGTCAGAAACACGGTAGTTAGAAACACAGTGGTCAGAAACACACTGGTCAGAAACACACTGGTGAGAAACACACTGGTCAGAAACACACCGGTCTGAAACACAATGGTCAGAAACAAAGTGGTCAGAAACACACCGGTCAGAAACACACTGGTCGGAAACACACTTTTAAGAAACACACTGGTCAGAAACATAGTGCTTAGACACACACTGGTCAGAAATACGGTGGTCAGAGATACAGTGGTCAGAAATACAGTGGTCAGAAACAGAGTTGTCAGAAACACACTAGTCAGAAGCACACTGGTCTGAAACACAGCGGTTAGAAACTTGCTCGTCAGAATCACAGTGGTCACAAGCACACTGGTCAGAATCACAGTGCTCAGAAACACACTGGTCAGAATCACAGTGTTCAGAAACACACTGGCCAGAGACACAGTGGTCAGAAACACAGTGATCAGAAACCCAGTAGTCAGAAACACAGTTGTCAGAAACACACTGTTCAGAAACACAACGATCATAAACACAGTGGTCAGAAACACGGTGGTCGGAAACACAGTGGTCAGAAACACAGTGGTCAAAAACACCTAGGTCAAAAACACAATGGTCAGAAACACACAGGTAAGAAATATAGTTGTCAGAAACACAGTGGTCAGAAACACAGTAGTCAGAAACACAGTGGTTAGAAACACACTGGTCAGAAACACACCGGTGAGAAACACACTGGTCAGAAACACACCGGTCAGAAACACAATGATCAGAAACACACTTGTGAGAAATACAGTGGTCAGAAACACACTGGTCAGAAACACACAGGTTGGAAACACACTGTTTAGAAACACACTGGTCAGAAACACTATGGTCAGACACACACTGGTCAGAATCACGGTGGTAAGAAATACAGTGATCCGAAACACACTGGTCAGAAACACAGTGGTCAGAAACACACTGGTCAGAAACACAGTGGTCATAAACACAGTGGTCACAAACACACTGGTCTGAAACACAGTGGTCCGAAACACAGTGGTCAGAAACAGAGTGGTCAGAAACACAGTGGTCAGAATCACCGTGGTCAGAAACTCAGAGGTCAGAAACACAGTGGTGAGAATGACAGTGGTCAGAAACACACTGGTCAGAAACACAGTGGTCAGAAACACATTGGTCAGAAACACAGTGGTCAGAAACACACTGGTCAGAAACGTATTGGTCAGAGACACACTGGTCAGAAACACACTCGTCAGAAACACACTCGTCAGAAACACACTGGTCATAAACACACCGGTCAGAAACACAGTGGTTAGAAACACACTGGTCAGAAACACAGTGGTCAGAAACAGTGGTCAGAAACACACTGGTCAGAAACACACTGGTCAGAAATACAGTGGTCAGAAACATAGTGGTCAGAAACACAGTGGTCAGAAACACAGTGATCAGAAACACACTGGTCAGAAGTACTGTGGTCACAAACACAGTGGTCAGAAACACACTGGTCAGAAACGCAGTGGTCAGAAACTCAGTGGTCAGAAACACACCGGTCAGAATCACTCACTGGTCCGAAACACACTAGTCAGAAACACACTCCTCAGAAACACACTTGTCAGAATCACACTGGTCAGAAACACAGTGGTTAGAAACACAGTGGTCCGAAACACAGTGGTAAGAAACACAATGGTCAGAAACACAGTGGTCAGAAACAGGGTGGTCAGAAACACATTGGTTAGAAATACAGAGGTCAGAAACACAGAAGTCGGGGACACCATGGTCAGATAAACAATGGTCATAGACACAGTGGTCAGAAACACAAAGGTTAGAAACACACGGGTCAGAAACACAGTGGTCAGAAACACAGTGGTCATCAACACACTGGTCAGACACACAGTGGTCGGAAACACACTGGTGAGAAACACAGTGGTTAGAAACACACCGGTCAGAAACACACTATTCAGAAACAAAGTGGTGAGAAACACACTGATCAGAAACGCAGTGGTCCGAAACACAATGCTTAGAAACACACTGGTCAGGAACACACTGGTCAGAAACACGGTGGTCAGGAACACAGTGGTCAGAAACGCAGTGGTCAGAAACACAATGGTTTGAAACACAGTGGTCAGAGCCTTGTGGTGAGAAACACACTAGTCAGAAGTTACTGGTCTGAAACACAGTGGTCAGAAACACAATGGTTAGAAACACAGTGGTCAGAAACACACTGGTCAGAATCACAGTAGTCATAAGCACATTGGTCAGAACCACAGTGGTCAGAAACACACTGGCCAGAAACACAGTGGTCATAAGCACGGTGGTCGGAAACGCAGCAGTCAGAAACACAGTTGTCAGAAACACACTGTTCAGAAACACACCAATCAGAAACACAGTGGTCAAAAACACAGCGGTCAAAAACACAATGGTTAGAAACACAGTGGTCCGAAAGACAGTCGTCAGAAACACCGTCGTCAGAAACACAGTGGTCAGAAATACAGTGGTCAGAAACACAGTGGTCAGAAATACCGTAGTCAGAAACACAGTGGCCAGAAACATAGCAGTCCGAAACTTACTGGTGAGAAACACACTGGTCAGAAACACACTACTCAGAGACACACTGGTCAGAAACACAGTGGTCATACACACAGTGGTCAGAAACACACTGGTCAGAAACACACTGATCAGAAACAGAGTGGTCAGAAACTTAGTGCTCAGATTCACAGTGGTCAGAATCGCACTGGTTAGAGGCACAGTGGTCAGAAACACAGTGGTCAGAAACACACTGGTCAGAACAGCGTGGTCAGAAACACAGTGGTCAGAAACACACTGGTCAGAAAGGCAGTGGTCAGAAACACACTGTTCAGAAACACAGTGGTTAGAAACACAGTGGTCAGAAACACACTGGTCAGAAACACACTGGTCAGAAACAAGCTGGTCATAGACACACCGTTCACAAACACAGTGGTTAGAAACACAATGGTCAGAAACACAGTGGTCAGAAACACATTGGTCAGAAACACACTGTCAGAAACACACTAGTCACAAACACAGTGGTCAGAAACATAGTGGTCAGAAACAAAGTGGTAAGAAACACACTGGTCCGAGGCACAATGGGCAGAAACACAGTGGTCAGAAACACACTGGTCATAAACACTGTGGTCACAAACACAGTGGTCAGAAACACAGTGGTCAGAAACGCAGTGGTCAGAAACACACTGGTCAGAAACACACTGGTCAGAAACACACTGGTCAGAAACACACAGGTCAGAAACACACAGGTCAGAAAAACACTTGTCAGAATCACACTGGTCAAAAACACAGTGGTTAGAGACACAGTGTTCAGAAACACAGTGGTCAGAAACACACTGGTCAGAAACACAGTGGACAGAAAAATGGTCGTAAAAAACACAGTGCTCAGAAATACAGTGGTCAGAAACACACTAGTCAGAACACAGTGGTCAGAAACTCAGTGGTCGGAGACACCCTGGTCAGATAAACAGTGGTCATACACACATTGGTCAGAAACACACAGGTCAGAAAAACACTGGTCAGAAACACAGTGGTCAGAAACACAGTGGTCAGAAACGCACTGGTCAGGCACACAGTGGTCGGAAACACAGTGGACAGAAACACAGTGGTCAGAAACACATTGGTCAGAAACACACTGGTCAGGAACACGCTGTTCAAAAACACAGTGGTGAGAAGCACACTGATCGGAAACGCAGTGGTCACAAACACAATGGTCAGAAACACAATGGTCAGAAACACACTGGTGAGGACCACAATGGTCAGGAACACACTGGTTAGAAACACAGTGGTCAGGAACACATTGGTTTGAAACGCAGTGTTCAAAAACACTGTGCTTTGAAACAGAGCGGTCAGAAACACAGTGGTCAGACACACACTAGTCAGAAGCACACTTGTCAGAATCACAGTGGTTTGAAACACACAGGTCAGAAAGACAGTAGTCAGAAACACACTAGTCAGAATCACAGTGGTCAGAAACACATTGGCCAGAATCACAGTGGTCACAAACACAATGGTGAGAAACACACTGGTCAAAAACACACCAGTCAGAAATATAATGGTCAGAAACACACTGGTCAGAAACACGGTGGTCAGAAACACACTGGTGAGAAACACACTGGTCAGAAACACACTGTTCAGAAACACACTGGCCAGAAACATAGTGGTCAGACACACACTGGTCAAAAACACGGTGGTCATAAGCACAGTGGTCAGAAACACAGTGGTTAGAAACACACTGGTCAGACACAAAGTGATTAGAAACACAGTGGTCAGAAACACGGTGGTCAGAAAGACACTGGTCAGAAACGTAGTGGTCATAAACACAGTGGTCAGAAACATAGTGGTCAGAAACACAGTGGTCAGAAACACAGTGGTCAGAAGCACACTGATCAGAAACACAGTGGTCAGAAACACACTGGTCAGAAACACGGTGGTCAGAAACACACTGGTCAGAAACACACTGGTCACAAACACACTGTTCAGAAACACACTGGCCAGAAACATAGTGGTCAGACACACACCGGTCAGAAACACGGTGGTCATAAACACAGTGGTCAGAAACACCCTGGTCAGAAACACAGTGGTCAGAAACACACTGGTCAGAATCACAGTGGTTAGAAACACACTGGTCATAATCACAGTGGTCAGAAACACACTGGCCAGAAACACAGTGGTCAGAAACACACAGGTCAGAACCACAGTGGTCAGAAACACACTGGTCAGGAACACACTATTCGGAAACACACTGTTCAGAAACACACTGGTCAGAGACTCACTGGTCAGAAACACAGCGGTCATAAACACAATGGTCAGAAACACACTGGTCAGAAACGTACTGGTCAGAAACAGAGTGGTCGGAAACTTAGTGCTCAGAAACACAATGGTCATAATCGCACTGTTCAGAGGCACAGTGGTTAGAAACACGGCGGGCAGAAACACACTGGTCAGAACACTGTGGTCAGAAACACAGTGGTCAGAAACACACCGGTCAGAAACACAATGGTCAGAAACATAGTGGTCAGAAATACGGTGGTCAGAAACACACTCCTCAGAAACAAACTGCTGAGAAACACATTGGTGAGAAACACACTGGTCAGAAACACAGTGGTTATAAACACAGTGGTCAGAAACACACTGGTAAGAAACACAGCGCTCAGAAACACACTGGTCAGAAAAACGGCGGTCAGAAACAAAGTGGTCAGAAACACGCTGGTCAGTAATACATTTGTCACAGACACACTTTTCAGGAACAGAGTGGTCAGAAACACAGTGGTCAGAAACACAATGGTCAGAAACAGAGTGGTGAGAAACACAGTGGTAAGAAAGACAGTGGTCAGAAACACAGTGGTCGGAAACACAGTGGTAAGAAAGACAGTGGTCAGAAACACAGTGGTCAGAATCACAGTGGTCAGAATCACAGTGGCCAGAAACACAGTGGTAGTGGTCAAAAACACACTGGTCGAAAACACAGTGATCATAAACACACTGGTCAGAAATACACTGGTCACAAACACACTGGTCAGAAACATGTTGGTAAAAAACACACAAGTCAGAGGCACAGTGGTCAGAAACACGCTGGTCAGAAACACAGTGGTCAAAACACACTGGTCAGAAATGCAGTGGTCAGAAACTCAGTGGTCAGAAACACAGTGGTCACAAACACTGTGGTCAGAAAAATGCGGGAACACGGTGGTCAGAAACACACTGGTCAGGACCACAGTGGTCATAAGCACAGTGGTCACAAACACAGTGGTCAGAAACACAGTGGTCAGAAACACACTGGTCAGAAACACAGTGGTCAGAAACATAGTGGTCAGAAGCACACAAATCAGAAACACAGTGGTCAGAAAAACACTGGTCAGAAACACACTGGTCATAAACACACTGTTCAGAAACACACTGGTCAGAAACACGGTGGTCAGAAACACAGTATTCAGAAACACACTGGTCAGAAACACAGTGGTCAGAAACACACTGGTCAGATACACAGTGGTCAGAAAAACAGTGGTCAGAAACAAACTGCTCAGGAACGCAGTGGTCAGAAACACAATGCTCAGAAACACACTGGTCAGGAACACACTGGTCAGAAACTCGGTGGTCAGAAACGTAGCGGTCAGAAAAATAATGGTTTGAAACGCAGTGGTCAGAAACAAAGTGGTCAGAAACACACTAGTGAGAAGCACACTGGTCTGAAACACAGTGGTCAGAAACACACTGGTCAGAAACACAGTGGTCAGAAACACACTGCTCAGAATCACAATAGTCATAAACACATTGGTCAGAATCACAGTGGTCAGAAACACACTGGCCAGAAACACAGTGATTAGAAACACGGTGGTCAGAAACCCAGCAGTCAGAAACACAGTTGTCAGAAAAACACTGTTCAGAAACACTCCAATCTGAAACACAGTTGTCAGAAACACAGTGGTCAAAAACACTGTGGTCAGAAACACAGTGGTCCGAAACACAGTGGTCAGAAACAGCGTCGTCAGAAACACATTGGTCAGAAATACAGTGGTCAGAAACACAGTGGTCAGAAACACAGTAGTCAAAAATACAATGGCTAGAAACATAGCCGTCAGAAACACACTGGTGAGAAACACACTGGTCTGAAACACACTGGTCAGAGACACATTGGTCAGAAGCACAGTGGTCATACATACAGTGGTCAGAAACACACTGGTCAGAAACACACTGGTCAGAAACAAACTGGTCAGAAACACATTGGTCAGAAACACACTGGTCAGAAACACAGTGGTTAGAAACACACTGGTCAGAAACACACTGGTCAGAAACACACTGGTCAGAAACAAACTGGTCATAAACACACCGTTCAGAAACACAATGGTTAGAAACACAATGGTCAGAAACACAGTGGTCAGAAACACATGGGTCAGAAACACACTAGTCAGAAATACACTGGTCACAAACACAGTGGTCAGAAACATAGTGGTCAGAAACACAGTGCTAAGAAACACACTGGTCCGAGGCACAGTGGTCAGAAACACAGTGGACATAAACACACTGGTCAGAAACACTGTGGTCACGAACACAGTGGTCCGAAACACAGTGGTCAGAAATACTGTCGTCAGAAACACACTGGTGAGGAATACACTGGTCAGAAGCACAGTGGTCAGAAACATAGTAGTCAGAAACACAGTTGTCAGAAACACACTGGTGAGAAACACACTGGTCAGAAACACACTGGTCAGAATCACAATGGTCAGAAACACACTGATCAGAAACACGGTGGTCAGGAACACACTGGTCAGAAACACACTGGTCATGAACACACTGTTCAGAAACACACTGGTCAGAAACGTAGTGGTTAGACACACACTGGTCAGAAACATGGTGGTCAGAAACACAGTGGTCAGAAACACACTGGTCAGAAACACAGTGGTCAGAAACACACTAGTCAGAAATCCAGTGGTCAGAAACACACTGGTCATAATCAGAGTGGTCAGAAACTTAGTGCTCAGAAAGATAGTGGTCAGAATCGCAATGGTCAGAGGCACATTGGTCAGAAACACAGTGGCCAGAAACACACCGGTCAGAACACTGGAGTCAGAAAGACAGTGGTCAGAAACACACTGGTCAGTAACGCAGTGGTCAGAAACACAGTGGTCAGAAACACGTTGGTCAGAAACACACTCGTCAGACACAAACTGCTCAGAAACACGTTGGTAAGAAACACACTGGTCAGAGACACAGTGGTTGGAAACACAGTGGTCAGAAACACAGTGGTCAGAAACACACTGGTCAGAAACACATCGGTCAGAAACACAGTGGTCATACATACAGTGGTCAGAAACACAGCGGTCTGAAACATAGTGGTAAAAAATACACTGGTCAGGAATACATTTGTCAGAAACACACTTTTCAGAGACAGAGTGCACAGAAACACAGTGGTCAAAAACATAGTGGTCAGAAACATAGTGGTCAGAAACACAGTGGTAAGAAAGATAGTGGTCAGAAACACAATGGTCAGAAACACAATGTTCAGAAACACAGTGGTCAGAATCACAGTGGTCAGAAACACAGTGGCAGTGGTCAAAAACAAACTGGTCAGAAACACAGTGGTCATAAACACACTGGTCAGAAATACACTGGTCAGAAACACACTGGTCAGAAACATGTTGGTGAGAAACACACTGGTCAAAGACACACTATTCAGAAACACATTGGTCAGAGGCATAGTGGTCAGAAACACAGTGGTCAGAAACACACTGGTCATGATCACTTTGATCAGAAACACGGTGGTCAGAAGACACTTGTCAGAAATGCAGTGGTCAAAAACACAGTGGTCAGAAACACAGTGGTCAGAAACACTGTGGTCAGAAACACGCAGGAACACTGTGGTCAGAAACACACTGGTCAGACACACAGTGATTAGAAACACAGTGGTCAAAAACACGGTGGTCATAAACACACTGGTCAAAAACACAGTGGTCAGAAACACAATGGTCAGAAACACACTCGTTAGAAACATGGTGGTCAGAAACACAGTGGTCAGAAACAGACTGGAAAGAAACACACTGGTCAGAAACACACTGGTCAGAAACACACTGGTCAGAAACAAAGTGGTCAGAAACACACTGGTTAGATACACAGTGGTCAAAAACACAGTGGTCGAAAACACACTGGTCAGAAACACAGTGGTCAAAAACACAGTGGTCAGAATCACAGTGGTCAGAGACTCAGAGGTCAGAAACACAGAGGTGAGAATGACAGTGGTCAGAAGCACACTGGTCAGAAACACGGTGGTCATAAACACATTGGTAAGAAACACACTGGTCAGAAACACACTGGTCAGAAACATGTTGGTCAGAAAGAAACTGGTCAGAAACACACTGGTCAGAAACACACCCTTCAGAAATACACTGGTCATAAACACACCGGTCAGAAAGACTGTGGTTAGAAACACACTGGTCAGAAACACAGTGGTCAGAAACACACTGGTCAGAAACAACCTGGTCACAAACACAGTGGTCAGAAACACAGTGGTCAGAAACATAGTGGTCAGAAACACATTGGTCAGAAACACACTATTGAGAGTCACACTGGTCAGAAACACAGTGGTTAGAAACACAGTGGTCAGAAACACACTGGTCAGAAACACAATGGTCAGAAATACGGTGGTCAGAAACACAGTGGTCAGAAATACAGTGGTCAAAAACACATTGGTCACAAACACAGAGGTCACAAACATAGTGGTCGGAGACACACTGGTCAGATAAACAATGGTCATAGACATTGTGATCAGAAGCACATAGGTCAGAAACACACTGGTCAGAAACATTGTGGTCAGAAACACAGTGGTCAGAAACACACTGGTCAGACACACAGTGGTCAGAAACACAGTGGTCAGAAACACAGTGGTCAGAAACACGTTGGTCAGAAACACACTGGTCAGAAACATACTGTTCAAAAACACAGAGGTGAGAAACACAGTGATCAGAAACGCAGTGGTCAGAAACAGAATGGTCAGAAACACAATGGTCAGAAGCTCATTGGTCAGAAACACACTGGTCAGGAACACTGTGGTCAGGAACACACTGGTCAGAAACACGGTGGTCACAAACACAATGGTCAGAAACGCAGTGGTCAGGAACACAATGGTAAAAAACACAGTGGTCAGAAACACACTGGTTAGAATCGCAGTAGTCAGAAACACATTGGTCAAAATCACAGTGGTCCGAAACACACCGGCCAGAAACACAGTGGTTAGAAACACGGTGGTCAGAAACCCAGCAGTCAGAAACACAATTGTCAGAAACACACTGTTTAGAAACACACCGATCAGAAACACAGTGGTCAGAAACACAATGCTCAGAAACACAGTGGTCAGAAACATAGTGGTCAGAAACACAGTGGTCAGAAACGCCGTCGTCAGAAATAGAGTGGTCAGAAGCACAGTGGTCTGAAACACTGCGGTCAGAAACACAAGAGTGAGAAACACACTGGTCAGAAACACACTGGTCAAAGACACACTGGTCAGAAATCAGTGGTCATACGTACAGTGGTCAGAAACACACTGGTGAGAAACACACTGGTCAGAAACACAGTGGTCAGAAACATAGTGCTCAGAAAAACAGTGGTCAGAATCGCACTGGTCAGAGGCACAGTGGTCAGAAACACAGTGGACAAAGATACTCGTCAGAACACTGTGGTCAGAAACACAGTGGTCAGAAACACACTGGTCAGAAACGCAGTGGTCAGAAACGTAGTGGTCAGAAACACAGTGGTCAGAAACACAGTGGTCAGAAACACAATGGTCAGAAACACATTGGTCAGAGACACACTGGTCAGAAACACACTAATCAAAAACACAGTGGTGAGAAACACACTGGTCAGAAACGCAGTGGTCAGAAACACAATGGTCAGAAAGACAATGTACATAAACACACTGGTCAGAAACACACTGGTCAGGAACACAGTGGTCAGGAACACACTGGTCAGAAACACGGTGGTCAGGATCACAGTGATCACAAACGCAGTGTTCAGAAGCACAATGGTTCTAAACACAGTGGTCAGAAACACAGTGGTCAGAAACACAATGGTTTGAAATTCACTGGTCTGAAACACAGTGGTCAGAAACACGCTGGTCAGAAACACCGTGGTAAGAAACACACTGGTCAGAATCACACTCGTCAGAAATATGGTGGTCAGAACCCCAGCAGTCAGAAACACAGTTGTCAGAAACACACTGTTCAGAAACACACCGATCAGAAATACAGTGGTCAGAAACACAGTGGTGAGAGACACAGTGGTCAGAAACAAAGTGGTCCAAAACACGGTGGTCAGAAACACGGTCGTCAGAAACACACTGGTCAGAAATACAGTGGTCAGAAACACAATGGTCAAAAACACAGTAGTCAGAAACACAGTGGTCAGAAACTCAGCGGTCAGAAACACACTCATGAGAAACACACTGGTCAGAAACACACTGGTCAGAGACAAACAGGTCAGAAACACACTGGTCAGAAACATAGTGGTCAGAAAAAGAGTGGTCAGAAACGTAGTGCTCAGAAACACACTGGTCCGAATTTCACTGGTCAGAGGCACAGTGGTCAGAAACACAGTGGTAAGAAACACTCTGGTCAGAACACTGTGGTCAGAAACACACTGGTCAGAAACACACTAGTCAGAAACGCAGTGGTCAGAAACACAGTGGTCAGAAACACAGTGGTCAGAAACACACTGGTCACAAAAAAACTGGTTAGAAACACAGTGGTCAGAAACACAGTGGTCAGAAACACATTAGTCTGAAACACACTGGTCATAAACACCCCGGTCAGAAACACAGTGGTTAGAAACTCAATGGTCAGAAACATAGTGGTCAGAAACACAGTGGTCAAAAACACACTGGTCAGAAACGCAGTGGTCAGAAACTTACTTGTCAGAATCACAATGGTCAGAAACACACTAGTGAGAAACACACTGGTGAGAAACACACTGGTGAGAAACACATTGGTCAGAAACACACTTGTAAGAATCACAATGGTCAGAAACACTGTGGTTAGAAACACAGTGGTCAGAAACACAGTGGTCAGAACACGGTGGTCAGAAACACACGGGTCAGAAACACACCGGTCTGAAACACACTGGTCAGAAACACACTGGTCAGAAACACTTGTCAGAATCACACTGGTCATAAACACGGTGGTCAGAAACACAGTGGTCAGAAACACACCGATCAGAAACACGGTGGTCAGAAACACGGTGGTCAGAACCACATTGGTCAGAAATACAGTGGTCAGAAACACACTAGTCTGAACACAGTGGTCAGAAACACAGTGGTCGAACCCTTGCCAGATCAACAGTGGACATAGACACACTGGTCAGAAACACAGTGGTCAGAAACACAGTGGTCAGAAAGACACTGGTCAGACACACAGTGGTTGGAAACACAGTGGTCAGAAACACAGTGGTGAAAAACACATTGGTCAGAAACACACTGGTCAAAAACACGCTGTTCACAAACAGAGTGGTGAGAAGCACACTGATCAGAAACGCAGTGGTCAGAAACACAATGGTCAGAAACACAATGGTCAGAAACACAGTGGTCAGAAAAACACTGGTCAGGAACACAATGGTCAGGAACACACTGGTCAGTAACACAGTGGTCCGAAACACACTAGTCAGAAACACACTGGTCTGAAACACAATGGTCAGAAACACACAACTCAGAAACACAGTGGTCAGAAACATACTGGTCAGAACCACAGTAGTCAGAAACACACTGGTCACAAATACAGTGGTCAGAAACACATTGGCCAGAAACACAGTGGTCAGAAACACAGTGGTCAGAAACCCATTAGTCAGAAACACAGTTGTCAGAAACACACTGTTCAGAAACACACCAATTAGAAACACAGTGGTTGAAAACATGTAGGAAACACAGTGGTCAGAAACAGAGTGGTCAGAAACACAGTGGTCTGAAACACAGTGGTCAGAAACACTGTCGTCAGAAACACACTGGTCAGAGATACAGTGGTCAGAAACACAGTGGTCAGAAACAAAGTATCAGAAACACAGTGGTCAAAACACAGCGGTCAGAAACACACTCGTGAGAAACACACTGGTCAGAAACACACCGGTCAGAAGCACAATGGTCAGAAACACACTGGTCAGAAACACGGTGGTCGGAAACACACTGGTCACAAACACATTGGTCAGAAACACACTGTTCAGAAACACACTGGTCAGAAACATAGTGGTCAGACCCACACTGGTCGGAAACGTGTTGGTAAGAAACACAGTGTTCAGAAACACACTGGTCATAAACACTTTGGTCAGAAACATAGTGGTCAGAAGCACGGTGGTCAGAAACACACAGGTCAGAAACAAACTCGTCAGAAACACATTGGTAAGATACACACTTGTCAGAAACACAGTGGTTAGAAACACAGTGGTCAGAAACACTGTGGTCAGAGACACACTTGTCAGAAACACAGTGGTCAGAAACAAATTGGTCAGAAACACACTGGTCAGAAACATAGTAGTCTGAAACACAGTGGTCCGAAACACACTGGTTAGATACACAGTGGTCAGAAACACAGTGGTCGGAAACACGGCGGTCAGAAACACGGTGGTCAGAAACACACTGGTCAACAACACATTTGTCCGAAACACACTTTTCAGACACACAAAGGTAAGAAACACAGTGGTCAGAAACACAGTGGTCAGAAACACAGTTGTCAGAAACACAGTGGTAAAAAACACGGTGGTCAAAAACACATTAGTCAGAAACACAGTGGTCATAAACACAGTGGTCAGAAACAAAGTGGTCAGAAACACAGTGGTCAGAAACACACTGATCAGAAACATAGTGGTCAGAAACACAGTGGTCAGAGATACACTAGTCAGGAAAACAGTGGTCACAGACACACTGGTCAGAAACAGTGGTCAGAGACACACAGGTCAGAAACACAGTGGCGGAAACACAGTATTCATAAACACAGTGGTCAGAAACACACTCATCATGAACACAGTGGTCAGAAACACATTGGTCAGAAACACAGTGGTCAGAAACACATTTTTCAGAAACACAATGGTCAAAAACACACTGGTCAGAAACACACTGGCCAGACGCCCACTGTTCAGAAACACAGTTTTTATAAACACAGTGGTCAGAGACACAGTGGTTAGAAACACACTGGTCAGCATTACAGTGGTGAGAATTACACTGGTAAGAAACACGGTCATCATAAACACACAGGTCAGAAACACAGTGGTCAGAAATACACTGGTAAGAAACACAGTGGTCAGAAACAAAGTGGTCAGAAACACTGTGGTCAGGAACACAGTGGTCAGAAATACAGTGGTCAGAAACGCAATGGCCAGAAACACACTAGTCAGAAACACAGTGGTCAGAAACAAAGTGGTAAAAAACACAGTGGTCACAAACACACTGGTCAGGGACACACTGGTCATAAACATACTGGTCAGAAACACAGTGGTCAGAAAAACACTGGTCTGAAACACACTGGTCATAAACACGCTGGTCATAAACACTGTGGTTAGAAACACAGTGGTCAGAATCACGGAGGTAAGAAACACAGTGGTCAGAAACACACTGGTCAAAAACACTCTGGTCAGAAACAGGGTGGTCAGAAACACAGTGGTCATAAACACAGTGGTCAGAAACACAGTTTTCAGAAACACAGTGGTCACAAATACAGTGGTCAGAAACACACTGGTCAAAAACACACAAGTCAGACACACACTGGTCAGACACACAATGGTTAGGAACACAGTGGTCAGAAACACATTTGTCAGAAACACAGTGGTCAGAAACACATAGGTGAAAATCACAGTGGTCAGAAACACAGTATCCAGAAACACAGTGGTCAGAAACACAGTGGTAAGAAACATAGTGGTAAGATACATAGTGGTAAGAGACCCAGTAGTCAGAAGCACAATTGTCAGAAACACACTGGTCAGAAACACACTGATCAAAAACACAGTGGCCAGAAACAGAGTGGTCAGAAACACAGTGGTCATAAACAAACTGGTCAGAATCACAGCGGTCAGAAACACACTGGTCAGAAAGAAGCACACTGGTCAGAAACACACTGGTCAGAAACACAGTGGTCAGAAACACAGTGGTCAGAAACACACTGGTCAGAAACACAGTGTTCAGAAACACAGTGGTCAGAAACATAGTGGTCAGAAACACAGTGGTCGGAAACACAGTGGTCATAAACTCACTGGTGAGAACCACAGTGGTCAGAAACACACTGGTGAGAAACACACTAGTGAGAAACACACTGGTAAGAAACACGGTGGTCAGAAACACAGTTGTCCGAAACACAGTGGTCAGAAACAAACTGCTCAGAAACGCAGTGGTCAGTCACAAAGTGGTAAAAAACACAGTGGTCAGAAACAGACTGATCAGAAACACACTGGTTAGAAGCACACTTGTCAGAAACACAGTGGTCAGAAACACAGTAGTCAGAAACACAGTGGTCAGAAACACATTGGTCAGAAACACAGTGGTAACAAACACAGTGGTCAGAAACACGGTTGTCAGAAACACAGTGGCTAGAAACACAGTGGTCAGAAACACACCGGTCAGAAACACACCGGTCAGAAACACTGTGGTCATAAACACAGTAGTCAAAAACACAGTGGCCAGAAACACACTGGTCAGAAACACACTGGTCAGAAACACGCTGGTAAGAAACACGGTGGTCAGAAACACAGTGGTCAGGAACACAATGGTCAGAAACACACTGGTTAGAAATACCGTGGTCAGAAACACACTGGTCAGAAACACAGTGGTCAGAAACACATTGGTCAGAAACGCGCTGGTCAGAAACACAGTGGTCAGAAACAGAGTTGTCAGAAACACAGTGGTCAGGAACACAGTGGTCAGAAACATACTGGTCAAAAACACAGTGGTCAGAAACACAGTGGTCACGAACACACCGGCCAGGTGCACAGTGGTCAGAAACAAACTGGTCAGAAACACACTGGTCAGAAACACAGTGGTAAGGAACACAGTGGTCAGAAACACAGTGGTCAGACACAAAGTGGTCATAAAAAGGCTGGCGAGAAACACATTGGTCATGAACACAGTGGTCAGAAACAAAGTGCTCAGAAACACAGTGGTCAGGAACACACTGGTCATAAACACAGTTGTCAGAAACACACTGGTCAGAAATACACTGGCCAGAAACACAGTGGTCAGAAACACAGTGGTCAGAAACAAAGTGCTCAGAAACACAGTGGTCAGGAACACACTGGTCATAAACACAGTTGTCAGAAACACACTGGTCAGAAATACACTGGCCAGAAACACAGTGGTCAGAAAAACACTGGTCAGAAACACACTGGTCAGAAACACACTGGTCAGAAAGACAGTGGTTAGAAACACAGTAGCCAGAAAGACGGTGGTCAGAAACGCACTGGTCAGAAACACACTGGTCAGAAACACAGTGGTCAGAAACACACTGGTCAGAAACACTGTGGTCAGAAACACATTGGTCAGAAACACACTGGTCAGAAACACAATGGTCAGAAACACACTGGTCAGAAACACAGTGGTCAGAAACACACTGGTCAGAAACACTGTGGTCAGAAACACATTGGTCAGAAACACACTGGTCAGAAACACAATGGTCGGAAACACTGTGGTCAGAAACAGAGTGGTCAGAAACACAGTGACCATCAACACAAAGGTCTGAATCATTCTGGTCACAAACACCCTGGTCAGAAACACTGTGGTCATGTAGACACTGTTCAGAAACACAGTGGTCAGAAACATCGTGGTAAGAAATACAGTGGTTAGTAACACAGTGGTTAGAAACACAGTGGTGAGAAACACGGTGGTCATAGACACACTGGTCATAAACACACTGGTCAGAAACACACTGGTCAGAAACACACTGGTCATAAACACACTGGTCAGAAACCCAGTGGTCAGAAACACAGTGGTCAGAAACGCACTCGTTAGAAGCACAGTGGTCTGAAACACAGTTGTCAGAAACACAGTGGAAAAAAACACACTAGTCCAATACACACTGGCCAGAAACACAGTGGTCAGAAATACACTGGTTAGAAACACACTGGTCAGAAACACACTAGTGAGAAACACACTGGTCAGAAACACAATGGTCAGAAACAATGTGGTCAGAAACATAGTTGTCAGCAACACATTGGTAAGAAATACGGTGGCCAGAAGCACAGTGGTCGGAAAGACACTGGTCAGAAACACAGTGGTCAGGAACACTGTGGTCAGAAACACGCTAGACCGAAGACACAGTGGTTAGAAATACACTGGTCAGAAACACAGTGGTCAGAAACGCTCTGGTCAGAAACATAGCGGTCAGAAACATACTGGTCAGAAACAGTGTGGTCAGAAACACAGTGGTAAGAAACACAGTGGTCAGAAACACAGTGGTCGGAAACACACTGATCAGAAACACAGTGGTCAGAAACACAGTGGTCAGACACACAATGGTTGGGAACACAGTGGTCAGAAACACACCCGTCAGAAATACGCTGTTAAGAAAGACACTGTTCAGAAACACAGTGGTGAGAAACACTGTGGTGAGAAACGCGGCGGTCAGAGACACGGTGGTCAGACACACACTGGTCTGAAACAAAGTGGTCAGAAACACGGTGGTCAGAAACACACTGGTGAGAAACACAATGGTCAGAAACACACTGGTCAGAAACACAGTGGTGAGAAAGACACTGGTCAGAAACACACTGGTCAGAAACACAATGGTCAGCAATACGGTGGTCAAAAACACATTGGTCACAAACACACTGGCCAGAAACATAGGGGTCAGAAACACAGTGGTCAATACCGTTGTGGTCAGAAACATACTGGTCAGAAATACAGTGGTCAGAAACACAATAGTCAGAAACACACTGGTCAGAAACACAGTGGTCAGAAACACACTGGTCAGAAACACAGTGATTCGAAACACACTGGTCAGAAACACTGTGGGCACAAACACACTGGTCAGAAACACAGTGGTCAGAAGCACACTGGTCAGAATCACACTGTTAAGAAACACACTGGTCAAAAACACACTTGTCAGAAACACACGGGTCAGAAACACAGTGGTCAGAAACACACTGGTCAGAAACACAGTGGTCAGAAACACACTGGTCAGAAACACAGTGGTCAGAAACACACTGGTCAGAAACACAGTGGTCAGAAACACACTGGTCAGAAACACAGTGGGTAGAAAAACAGTGGTCAGAAACACACCAGTCAGAAACACAGTGGACAGAAACACACTGGTCAGAAACACACTGGTTTGAAACACACTGGTCAATAACACACTGGTCAGAAACACACTGGTCAGAAAGACACTAGTGAGAAACACACTGGCCAGAAATACACTGGTCAAAAACACACGGGTCAGAAACATAGTGGTCAGAAACACAGTGGTCAGAAACACAGTGGTCAGAAACGCACTCGTTAGAAACGCAGTGGTCAGAAACACAGTTGTCAGAAAGACGGTGGTCAAAAACACGCTAGTCAAATACACACTGGCCAGAAACACACTGGTCAGAAATACAGTGGTCAGAAACACACTGGTCAGAATCACACTGGTCAGAAACACAGTTGTCAGAAAGACGGTGGTCAAAAACACGCTAGTCAAATACACACTGGCCAGAAACACACTGGTCAGAAATACAGTGGTCAGAAACACACTGGTCAGAATCACACTGGTCAGAAACACAATGGTCAGGAACACAATGGTGAGAAACACAGTGGTCAGAAAGATAGTGGTCAGCAACGCATTGGTCAGAAACACAGTGGTCAGAAGCACAGTGGTATTAAAGACACTAGTCAGAAACACATTGGTCAGAAACACAGTGGTCAGAAAGATAGTGGTCAGCAACGCATTGGTCAGAAACACAGTGGTCAGAAGCACAGTGGTATTAAAGACACTAGTCAGAAACACATTGGTCAGAAACACAGTGGTGAAAAACACTATGGTCAGAAACACACTAGTCAGAAAACACAGTCGTCAGAAATACTCTAGTCAGAAACACAGTGGTCAGAAACACTCTGGTCAGAAACACAGTGGTCAAAAACACACTGGTCAGAAACACGGTGGTCAGAAAAAGAGTGGTCAGAAACAAAGTGGTCAGAAACACACTAATCACAAACACAGTGGTAAGAAACACAGTGGTCAGCAACACAGTGGTCAGAAACAGTGTGGTGAGAAAACTCAGCGGTCAGAGACACAGTGGTCGGAAACACACTGGTCATGAACAGAGTGGTCAGAAACACAATGGTCAGAAACACAGTGGTCAGAAACACAATGGTCAGAAGCACACTGGTCAGAAACACAGTGGTCAGAAAGACACTGATCAGAATCACACTATTCAGAAAGACAGTGGTAAGCAACACCGTGGTCAGAAACACAGTTGCCAAAAACGCACTGGCCAGAAACACAGTGGTCAGAAAGACACTGATCAGAATCACACTATTCAGAAAGACAGTGGTAAGCAACACCGTGGTCAGAAACACAGTTGCCAAAAACGCACTGGCCAGAAACACAGAGGTCAGAAACACACTGGTCAGAACCGCAGTCGTCAGAAACACACTGGTCAGAAACACTATGGTCAGAAACACAATGGTCAGAAACACACTGGTCAGAAACACGGTTGTCAGAAGCTCACTGGTCAGAAACACACTGATTAGAAACACACTGGTCAGAAAAACAGTGGTCAGAAACACACTGGTCAGAAACACAGTGGTCAGAAGCACACTGGTCAGAATCACACTGTTTAGAAACACAGTGGTCAAAAACACACTGGTCAGAAACACACGGGTCAGAAACACAGTGGTCAGAAACACACTGGTCAGAAACACATTGGTCAGAAACACACTGGTCAGAAACACACGGGTCAGAAACACAGTGGTCAGAAACACACTGGTCAGAAACACATTGGTCAGAAACACACTGGTCAGAAACACAGTGGGAAGAAAAAGAGTGGTCAGAAACACACTAGTCAGAAACGCAGTGGTCAGAAACACACTGGTGAGAAACACACTGGTTTGAAACACACTGGTCAGAAACACACTGGTCAGAAACACACTGGTCAGAAAGACACTGGTCAGAAACACACTGGCCAGAAACACACAAGTCAGAAACACACGGGTCAGAAACACAGTGGTCAGAAACACAGTGGTCAGAAACACACTGGTCAGAAAGACACTGGTCAGAAACACACTGGCCAGAAACACACAAGTCAGAAACACACGGGTCAGAAACACAGTGGTCAGAAACACAGTGGTCAGAAACACACTCGTTATAAACGCAGTGGTCAGAAACACAGTTGTCAGAAACACGGTGGTCAAAAACACGCTAGTCAAATACACACTGGCCAGAAACACACTGGCCAGAAATACAGTGGTCGGAAACACACTGGTCAGAAACGCAGTGGTCAGAAACACAGTTGTCAGAAACACGGTGGTCAAAAACACGCTAGTCAAATACACACTGGCCAGAAACACACTGGCCAGAAATACAGTGGTCGGAAACACACTGGTCAGAATCACACTGGTCAGAAACACAATGGTCAGGAAAACAATGGTCAGAAACACAGTGGTCAGAAACATATTGGTCAGCAACACATTGGTCAGAAACACAAACGTCAGAAGCACTGTGGCCAGAAAGACACTGGTCAGAAACACAGTGGTCAGAAACATATTGGTCAGCAACACATTGGTCAGAAACACAAACGTCAGAAGCACTGTGGCCAGAAAGACACTGGTCAGAAACACAGCGGTCAGAAACACAGTGGTCAGAAGCACTGTGGTCAGAAACACACTAGTCAGAAAACACAGTGGTCAGAAATACACTGGTCAGAAACACAGTGGTCAGAAACAATCTGGTCAGAAACACAGCGGTCAGAAAGACACTGGTCAGAAACACAGTGGTCAGAAACACAGTGGTAAGAAACACAGTGGTCAGAAACACACTGATCAGAAACACAGTGGTCAGAAAAACAGTGTTCAGACACACAGTGGTCAGGAACACAGTGGTCAGAAACACAGTGGTAAGAAACACAGTGGTCAGAAACACACTGATCAGAAACACAGTGGTCAGAAAAACAGTGTTCAGACACACAGTGGTCAGGAACACAGTGGTGAGAAACACACCGGTCAGAAACACACCGGTCAGAAATACACTGGTTAGAAACAGAGTGGTCAGAAACACAGTGGTCAGGAACACAGTGGTCATAAACACACTGGTCTGAAATACAGTGGTCAGAAATACAGTGGTCAGAAGCACACTGGTCAAAATCACACTGTTTAGAAACACACTAGTCAAGAACACACTGGTCAGAAACACAGTGGTCAGAAACACAGTGGTCAGAAACACAATGGTCACAAACACAGTGGTCGGAAACACACTGGTCAGAAACACACTGGACAGAACACAGTTGTCAGAAGCACATTGGTCAGAATGACACTGTTTATAAATGCACTAATCAAAAACACACTGGTCAGAAACTCACTGGTCAGAAACACAGTGGTCCAAAACACACTGGTCAGAATCATAGTGGTCAGAAACAAACTGGCTAGAAACACACTGGTTGGAAACAGCCTTTCCAGAAACACACTGGTCAGAAACACATTGGTCAGAAACAGAGTGGTCAGAAACACACAGGTCAGAAACACACTGGTTTGAAACACACTGGTCAGAAACACCCTGGTCAGAACAATGGTCGGAAAGACAATGGTAAAAAACACAGTGGTCAGAAACACACTGGTCAGAAACACAGTGGTTAGAAACATAGTGGTCAGCAACACATTGTTCAGAAACATAGTGGGCAAGAACAAACTGGTCGGAAACACAGTGGTCAGAAAGACACTGGTCAGAAACACAGCGGTCAGAAACACAGTGGTTAGAAACACAGTGGTGAGAAACACAATGGTCAGAAACACACTGGTCAGAAACGCATTGGTGAGAAACATATGGTCAGAACCACGGTGGTCTGAAACATACTGGTCAGAAATACAGTGGTCAGAAACACAGTGGTCAGAAACACTCTGGTCAGAAACAATATGGTCAGAAACACACCAATCAGAAACACATCTGTCAGAAAGACAGGGGTCAGAAACACATTGGTCAGAAACACAGCGGTCAGAAACACACTGGTCAGAAACACACCAATCAGAAACACATCTGTCAGAAAGACAGGGGTCAGAAACACATTGGTCAGAAACACAGCGGTCAGAAACACACTGGTCAGAAACATAGTGGTCGGAATACAAAGTGGTAAGACACACAGTGGTCAGAAACACAGTGGTCAGAAACACACCGGTCAAAACATAGCGGTCAGAAACACACTGGTCGGAAACACACTGGTCAGAAACACAGTGGTCAGAAACACTGTGGTCAGAAACATCGTGGTCAGATACACAGTGGTCATAAACACACTGGTCAGAAAAACCGTGGTCAGAAACACAGCGGTCAGAAACACAGTGGTTAGGAACACAGTGGTCAGAGTCACACTGGTCAGAAACACAGTGGTTAAGACACACTGGTCAGAAACACATTGGTCAGGAACACAGTGGTCAGAAACAAGATGATCAGAAATACAGTGGTAACAGACACACTGGCCAGAAACACAGTGGTCAGAAACACAATGGTCAGAATCGCAGTGGTCTGAAACACACTGGTTGGAAACACACTGTTCAGAAACATAGTGGTCAGAAACACACTGGTCAGGAACACACTGGTCAGAAACACAGTGGTCAGAGACACTCTGATCAGAAACACAGTGGCCAGAAACATTCTGGTGAGAAACACAGTGGTCAGAAACAGAGTGGTCAGAAACACACTGATCAGAAACACAGTGGTCAGAAACACAGTGGTCTGACACACAGTAGTCAAAAACATAGTGGTCAGAAACACACAGGCCATAAACACACTGGTCAGAAACACACTATTCAGAAACACACTGTTCAGAAACACGGTGGTAAGAAACATGGTGGTCAAAAACACAGTGGTCAGGAAGACAGTGGTCAGAAACACACTGGTCAGAAACACACTATTCAGAAACACACTGTTCAGAAACACGGTGGTAAGAAACATGGTGGTCAAAAACACAGTGGTCAGGAAGACAGTGGTCAGAAACACAGTGGTCATAAATGCAGTGGTCAGAAACACACTGGTCAGAAACATGGTGGTCAGAAAGACACTGGTCAGAAACACACTGGTCAGAAACACAGTGGTCAGAAACACGGTGGTCAGAAACACAGTGGTCCAAAACATAGTGGTCGGAAACACACTGGTCAGAAATACAGTGGTGAGAAACACGGTGGTCAGAAACACACTGGTCAGAAATACAGTGGTCAGAAATACACTGATAAGAAACACATAGATTAGAAAGACACTGGTAAGAAACACAGTGGTCAGGAACACAATGGTCAGAAATACAGTGGTCAGAAACACTCTCGTCGGAAACACACTGGTCAGAAAAACAGTGGTCAGAAACACAGCGGTCAGAAACACACTGCTCAGAAACACAGTGGTCAGAAACACTGTGGTCAGAAACACAGTGGTCCAAAACAAAGTGGTCAGAAAAACACTGGTCGGAAACACACTGGTCAGAAACACGGTGGTCAGAAACACAGTGGTCAGAAACACAGTGGTCAGAAACACAGCGTTCGGAAACACACTGGTGAGAAAACCTGTGGTCAGAAACACAGTGGTCAGAAACACAGTGGTTAGAAACACAGTGGTGAGAAACACACTGGTCAGAAACATAGTGGTTAGGAACACACTGGTCAGAAACACACTGGTCAGGAACACAGTGGTCAAAAAAACATGGTCAGAAATACAGTGGTAACAAACACACTTACCAGAAACACAGTGGTCGGAAACACAATGGTCAGAACCGCAGTGGTCTGAAACACACTGGTCGGAAACACACTGTTCAGAAACATAGTGGTCAGTAACACACTGGTCAGAAAAACTCCGGTCAGAAACACAGTGGTCAGAAACACAATGGTCAGAACCGCAGTGGTCTGAAACACACTGGTCGGAAACACACTGTTCAGAAACATAGTGGTCAGTAACACACTGGTCAGAAAAACTCCGGTCAGAAACACAGTGGTCAGAAATACAGTGGTCAGAATCACAGTGGTCAGAAACACAGTGGTCAAAGCACACTGGTCAGAAACACACTGGTCAGAAACATAGTGGTCAGAATCACACTGGTCAGAAATACAGTGGTCAGAATCACAGTGGTCAGAAACACAGTGGTCAAAGCACACTGGTCAGAAACACACTGGTCAGAAACATAGTGGTCAGAATCACACTGGTCAGAAATGCACTGGTTAGAAACACATTGGTCAGAAACACACTGGTCAGAAACCCACTGGTTAGAAACACACTGGTCAGAAACACACTGGTTAGACACAAACTGGTGAGAAACACACTGGTCAGAAACACAGTGGCCGGAAACACACTGGCCAGAAACACAGTGGTCAGAAAAACAGTGGTCAGCAACACATTGGTCAGTAACACAGTGGTAAAAAATACACCGGTCAGAAACACAGTGGTTAGGAAGACACTGGTCAGAAACACACTGGTCAGAAACAAAGAGGATTCAAACACTGTGGTCGGAAACACGCTGGTCAGAAACACACTGGTAAGACACACAATGGTCAGAAACACACTGGTCAGAAACACAGTGGTCAGAAACACACTGGTTCAAAATACAGTGGTCCGAAACACAGTGGTCAGCAACACTGTGTTCAGAAACACTCTGGTCAGAAACACATTGGCCAGAAACACACTGGTCAGAAACACACTGGTCTGAAACACCGTGGTCAGAAACACAGTGGTCAGGAACACAGTAGTCAGAAACACACTGATCAGAAACACAGTGGTTAGAAACACAGTGGTCTGACACACAGTAGTTAAAAACACAGTGGTCAGAAACACACAGGCCAGAAACACACTGGTCAGAAACACACTGTTCAGAAACACACTGTTTGGAGACACAGTGGTCAGAAACACGGTGGTCAGAAACACAGTGGTCAGAAACACAGTGGTCATAAACATAGTGGTCAGAAACACAGTGGTCAGAAATACACTGGTCAGAAACACACTGGTCAGAAACATTGTTAACAGAAAGACACTGGCCAGAAACACACTGGCCAGAAACACACTGGTCAGAAACATAGTGGTCAAAAACACGGTGGTCAGAAACACAGTGGTCATGAACACATTGCCAGAAACACATTGGTCAGGAACACATTGGTCAGAACCGCAGTGGTCAGAAACCCACTGCTGATAAACACGCTGGTCAGAAACACAGTGGTAAAAAATACACTGGTCAGAAAGACAGCGGTAAGAAACACACTGTTCAGAACCACACTCGTCAGAAACACACTGGTCACAAACACAGTGGTGAGAAACACGGTGGTCAGAAACACAGTGGTCACAAACACACTGGCCAGAAACACAGTGGTCGGAAACACACTGGTCAGAACCGCAGTGGTCAGAAACACAGTGGTCAGAAATACTTTGGCCAGAAACACGGTAGTCAGGAACACATTGGTCAAAAACACACTGGTCAGAAACACATTGGTCTGAGACACAGTGGTCAGAAACGAGGTGGTCAGAAATACAGTGGTAACAAACACACAGGCTATCAACACAGTGGTCAGAAACACATTGGTCAGAACCGCAGTGGTTAGAAACACAGTGGTCAGAAACACACTGGTCAGAAACACAATGGTCAGAAACACACTGGTCAGAATCACAGTGGTCAGAAACACAGTGGTCAGGAAGACAGTGGTCAGAAACACAGTGGTCATAAACATAGTGGTCAGAAACACAGTGGTCAGAAATACACTGGTCAGAAAAAGACTGGTCAGAAACACAATGGTCAGAAACACACTGGTCAGAATCACAGTGGTCAGAAACACAGTGGTCAGGAAGACAGTGGTCAGAAACACAGTGGTCATAAACATAGTGGTCAGAAACACAGTGGTCAGAAATACACTGGTCAGAAAAAGACTGGTCAGAAACACAATGGTCAGAAACACACTGGTCAGAATCACAGTGGTCAGAAACACAGTGGTCAGGAAGACAGTGGTCAGAAACACAGTGGTCATAAACATAGTGGTCAGAAACACAGTGGTCAGAAATACACTGGTCAGAAAAAGACTGGTCAGAAACACAATGGTCAGAAACACACTGGTCAGAATCACAGTGGTCAGAAACACAGTGGTCAGGAAGACAGTGGTCAGAAACACAGTGGTCATAAACATAGTGGTCAGAAACACAGTGGTCAGAAATACACTGGTCAGAAAAAGACTGGTCAGAAACACAATGGTCAGAAACACACTGGTCAGAATCACAGTGGTCAGAAACACAGTGGTCAGGAAGACAGTGGTCAGAAACACAGTGGTCATAAACATAGTGGTCAGAAACACAGTGGTCAGAAATACACTGGTCAGAAAAAGACTGGTCAGAAACACAATGGTCAGAAACACACTGGTCAGAATCACAGTGGTCAGAAACACAGTGGTCAGGAAGACAGTGGTCAGAAACACAGTGGTCATAAACATAGTGGTCAGAAACACAGTGGTCAGAAATACACTGGTCAGAAAAAGACTGGTCAGAAACACAATGGTCAGAAACACACTGGTCAGAATCACAGTGGTCAGAAACACAGTGGTCAGGAAGACAGTGGTCAGAAACACAGTGGTCATAAACATAGTGGTCAGAAACACAGTGGTCAGAAATACACTGGTCAGAAAAAGACTGGTCAGAAACACAATGGTCAGAAACACACTGGTCAGAATCACAGTGGTCAGAAACACAGTGGTCAAAGCACACTGGTCAGAAACACACTGGTCAGAAACATTGTTAACAGAAAGACACTGGCCAGAAACACACTGGCCAGAAACACACTGGTCAGAAACATAGTGGTCAAAAACACGGTGGTCAGAAACACAGTGGTCATGAACACATTGCCAGAAACACATTGGTCAGGAACACATTGGTCAGAACCGCAGTGGTCAGAAACACACTGCTGATAAACACGCTGGTCAGAAACACAGTGGTCAAAAATACACTGGTCAGAAAGACAGCGGTAAGAAACACACTGTTCAGAACCACACTGGTCAGAAACACACTGGTCACAAACACAGTGGTGAGAAACACGGTGGTCAGAAACACAGTGGTCACAAACACACTGGCCAGAAACACAGTGGTCGGAAACACACTGGTCAGAACCGCAGTGGTCAGAAACACAGTGGTCAGAAACACTTTGGCCAGAAACACGGTAGTCAGGAACACATTGGTCAGAAACACACTGGTCAGAAACACATTGGTCTGAGACACAGTGGTCAGAAACGAGGTGGTCAGAAATACAGTGGTAACAAACACACAGGCTATCAACACAGTGGTCATAAACACATTGGTCAGAACCGCAGTGGTCAAAAACATACTGGTCGGAAGCACACTGTTCGCAAACATATTGGTCAGAAACACAATGGTCAGAAACACACTGGTAAGAAACACAGTGGTCAGAATTACAGAGCTCACAAATACAATGGTCAGTAACATAGTGGTTAAAACACACTGGTCAGAAACACACTGGTCAGAAGCACAGTGGTCAGGAACACAGTGGTCAGAAACACACTGGTCAGAAACACACTGGTTTGAAACACACTGGTCAGAAACAAACTGGTCAGGAACACACTGGGCAGAAACACAATGGTCGGAAACACACTGGTCAGAAACGCAGTGGTCAGAAAAACACTGGTCAGAAACGCATGAGTCAGGAAAACACTGGTCAGAAACACAGTGGTCGGAAACACAGTGGTCACAAACATTGTGGTCAGAAACACACTGGTCAGAAACACACTGGTCAGAAACACAGTGGTCAGAAACACACTGGACAAAAACACAGTGGTCAGAAACACACTGGTCAGAAGCACAATGGTCAGAAACACACTGGGCAGCAGTAGAGTGGTCAGAAACACTCTGGTCAGAATCACAGAGGTCAGAAACACACTTGTCAGAAACAAAGTGGTCAGAAACACAGTGGTCAGAAACACAGTGGTCAGAAACACGGTGGTCACAAACACACTGATGAGAAACACAGTGGTCAGAAACACAGTGGTAAGACACACAGTGGTCAGAAACATAGTGGTTGGAAACACACACATCAGAAACACACTGGTCTGAAACACACTGTTCAGAAACACACTGTTCAGAAACACAGTGGTCAGAAACACAGTAGTCAGGAATACACTAGTCAGAAAAACAGTGGTCAGAAACACAGTGGTCAGAAACGCAGTGGTCACAAACGCACTGGTCAGAAACACACGTGTCAGAAACATAGTGGTCAGAAAGACAGTGGTCAGAAAAACACTGGTTAGAATCACAGTGGTCATAAACACGGTGGTCAGAAACACAGTGGTCACAAACACACTGGCCAGAAACACAGTGGTCAGAAACACATTGGTCAGAACCGCAGTGGTTAGAAACACATCAGTGAGAAATACACTGGTAAGGAACACAGTGGTCAGAAACGCGCTGGTCAGAAACCCACTGGTCAGAAATACAGTGGTCGGAAACACACTAGTCAGAAACACAGTGGTCAGAAACACACTGGTCAGAATCACACTGGTTAGTAACACACTGGTCAGAAACACACTGGTCAGAAATACAGTGGTCGGAAACACTATGGTCAGAAACACACTGGTCGGAAACACAGTGGTCAGAAACACTCTGGTCAGAAACACAGTGGTCAGAAACACACTGGTCAGAAACACACTGGTCAGAAATACAGTGGTCGGAAACACTATGGTCAGAAACACACTGGTCGGAAACACAGTGGTCAGAAACACTCTGGTCAGAAACACAGTGGTCAGAAACACAGTGGTCATAAACACAGTGGTCAGAAACACGCCAGTCAGAAACACACTGGTCAGAAACACACTGGTCAGAAACACACTGGAGAGAAACATAGTGGTGAGAAAAACAGTAGTCAGAAACACAGTGGTCCGAAACACACTGGTCGGAAACACACTGTTCAGAAATACACTGGTCAGAAAAACGGTGGTCAGAAACACGGCGGTCAGAAACACAGTGGTAAAACACACACTCGCCACAAACAGAGTGGTCAGAAACACATCGTTCAGAACCGCAGTGGTCAGAAACACACTGGTCAAAAACACAGTGGTCAGAAATACAGTGGTCAGGAACACAATGGTCAGAAACGCACTCGTTAGAAACACGGTCGTCAGAAACATAGTGGTCATAAACGCATTGGTCAGAAACACAGCTGTCAGACACAGACTGGTCAGAAACACAGTGGTCAGAAATATACTGGTCAGAAACACAGTGGTCAGAGACACACTGGTGAGAATCACACTGGTTAGAAACACACTGGTCAGAAACACAGTGGTCAGAAACACAGTGGTCAGGAACACAGTTGTCAGAAACACTCTGGTCAGAATCACAGTGGTCGGAAACACACTATTCAGAAACACACTTGTCATAAACACAGTGGTCAAAAACGACATGGTCAGAAACACCATGGTCAGAAACGCACTGGTCAGAAACACATTGGTTAGAAACACAGTGGTGGGAAACACAGTGGTAAAAAAGACACGGGTCAGAAACACACTGGTAAAAAACACAGTGGTCCGAAACACACTGGTCAGAAACACATTGGTTAGAAACACAGTGGTGGGAAACACAGTGGTAAAAAAGACACGGGTCAGAAACACACTGGTAAAAAACACAGTGGTCCGAAACACACTGGTCAGAAACACACTGGTCAGAAACACGTTGGTCAAAAACACACTGGTTAGAAACAGACTGGTCACAAACACACAGGTCAAAAACACACTGGACAGAAAGACACTGGTCAGAAACACACTGGTCAGAAACACGTTGGTCAAAAACACACTGGTTAGAAACAGACTGGTCACAAACACACAGGTCAAAAACACACTGGACAGAAAGACACTGGTCAGAAACACCTAGGTCAGAAACACTGTGGTCAGAAACACACTGGTAAGCAACACAGTGGTCAGAAACGCACTGGTCAGAAACACAGTGGTCAGAAACACACTGGTCAGAAAAACACTGGTCAGAAACAAACTGGTCAGAAAGTCAGTGGTTAGAAATCTACTGGTTAAAAACACACTGGTCGGAAACACAGTGGTCAGAACGACATTGGTCTGAAAGACACTTGTCAGAAACACAGTGGTCGGAAAGACACTGGTCACAAACAGAGTGCTCATAAAGAAAGAGGTCAAAAACACACAGGCCAGAAACACGGTAGTCAGGATCACACTGGTCAGAAACACACAGGTCAGAAACACATTGGTCAGAAACACAGTGGTCAGAAACAAGGTGGTCAGAAATACAGTGGTAACAAAACACACTGGCTATAAACACAGTGGTCAGAAACACATTGGTCAGAGCCACAGTGGTCAGGAACACACTGGTTGGTAGAACACTGTTCAGAAACATATTGGTCAAAAACACAGTGGTCAGAAACACACTGGTCAGAAACAAAGTGGTCAGAATTACAGTGTTCAGTAACACAGTGGTCA
>SZWC01002450.1:219392-231119 GCA_023375785.1 Penium margaritaceum | reverse complement strand
CAGAAACACAGTGGTCGGAAACACAGCTGTCAGAAACACAGTGGTCAGAAACACACTGGTCAGAAACACACTGGTCCGAGGCACACTGGTCAGAAACACAGTGGTCAGAAACACAGTGGTCAGAAACGCACTGGTCAGAAACACAGTGGTCAGAAACTGAGTGGTCAAAAACACACTGGTCTGAAACACAGTGGTCAGAAACACAGTGGTCAAAACATAGTGCTCAGAAACACAGTGGTCAGACCGACACTGGTCAGAAACACAGTGGTCAGCAACACAGTGGTCAGAAACACAACTGTCAGAAACACAATGGTAAGAAACACAGTGATCAGAAACACAATGGTGATAAACACAGTGGTCAGAAACACAGCGGTCAGAAACACTGTGGTCAGAAACACATTGGTCAGAAACACTGTGGTTAAAAACACACTGGTCAGAAACACACTGGTCAGAAATACAGTGGTCAGAAACACAGTGGTCAGAAACACAGTGGTCACAAACACAGTGGTAAGAAACACAGTGGTCAGAAACACAGTCGTCAGAAACACATTGGTCAGAAACACAGTGGTTAAAAACACACTGGTCAGAAACACAGTGGTCACAAACACAGTGGTAAGAAACACAGTGGTCAGAAACACAGTCGTCAGAAACACATTGGTCAGAAACACAGTGGTTAAAAACACACTGGTCAGAAACACACTGGTCATAAGCACAGTGGTCAGAAACACAGTGGTCAGAAACACAGTGGTCAGTAACACAGTGGTCAGAAAAACAGTGGTCATAACACAGTGGTCAGAAGCACACTGGTCAGAGGCACACTGGTCAGAAACACATTGGTCAGAAACACAGTGGTCAGAAACACACTGGTCAGAAACACACTGGTCAGAAACACACTGGTCAGAAACACACTGGTCAGAAACACACTCGTCAGAAACACAGTGGTCAGAAACACAGTGGTCAGAAGCACACTGGTCAGAAACACAGTTGTCAAAAACACACTGGTCAAGAACACAGAGGTCAGAAACGCACTGGTCATAAACACAATGGCCAGAAACACAGTGGTCAGAAACACAGTGGTCAGAACCACACTGGACAGAAACACACTGGTCAGAAACACACTGGTCAGAAGAACAGTGGTCAGAAAGACAATTGTCAGGAACACAGTGGTCAAAAACACAGTGGTCAGAAACACAGTGGTCAGAAACACGGTGGTCAGAAACACAGTGGTCAAAAACACAGTGGTCAGAAACACAGTGGTCAGAAACAAAGTGTTAAGAAACACAGTGGTCAGAAACACAGTGGTCAGAAACACGGTGGTCAGAAACACAGTGGTCAAAAACACAGTGGTCAGAAACACAGTGGTCAGAAACAAAGTGTTAAGAAACACAGTGGTCAGAAACACACTGGTCGGAACACATTGGTCAGAAACACACTGGTCAGAAACAGTGTGGTCAGAAACACAGTGTTCAGAAACACACTGGTCAGAAACATAGTGATCAAAAGCATACTTGTCAGAAACACACTGGTCAGAAAGACAGTGGTCAGAAAAAGGGTGGTCAGAAACACTGTGGTCAGAAATACAGTGGTCAAAAACACAGTTGTCAGAAACGCAGTGGTCAGAAACACACTAGTCAGAAACACAGAGGTCAGAAACACCGTAATCAGAAACACACTGGCCAGAAAGACACTGGTCAGAAACACACCAATCAGAAATACACAGGTCAGAAACAAACTGCTCGAAGACACAGTGGTCAGAAACACAGTCGTCAGAAACACACTGGTCAGAAACACAGTGGTCGGAAACACAATGGTCTGAAACACAGGGGTCAGAAACACACTGGTTAGAAACACAGTGGTCACAAACACACTGGTCAGAAACACACTGGTCAGAAACACAGTGGTCCAAAATACAGTGGTCCGAAACACAGTGGTCAGAAACACAATGGTCAGAAACACAGTGGTCACAAACACAGTGGTAAGAAACACAGTGGTCAGAAACACAGTCGTCAGAAACACACTGGTCAGAAACACAGAGGTCAGAAACACAGTGATCAGAAACACACTGGCCAGAAAGACACTGGTCAGAAACACACCAATCAGAAATACACAGGTCAGAAACAAACTGCTCGAAGACACAGTGGTCAGAAACACAGTCGTCAGAAACACACTGGTCAGAAACACAATGGTCAGAAACACAGGGGTCAGAAACACACTGGTTAGAAACACAGTGGTCACAAACACACTGGTCAGAAACACACTGGTCAGAAACACAGTGGTCCAAAATACAGTGGTCCGAAACACAGTGGTCAGAAACACAATGGTGAGAAACACAGTGGTAAGAAACACACTGGCCAGAAACACACTGGTCAGAAACATAATGGTCATAAATACATTGGTCAGAAACAAACTGGTCAGAAACACATTGGTCAGAAACACAGTGCTCATATACAAAGTGGTCAGAAACACAGTGGTCAGAAACACACTGGTCAGTTACACAGTAGTCAGAAACACAGTGATCAGAAACACGGAACACAGGGGTCAGAAACACAGTGGTCAGAAACACAGTGGTTAGAAACACACTGGTCGGAAACACAGATGTCAGAAACACAGTGGTCAGAGACACACCGGTTGGAAACATAGTCGTGAGAAACACAGTGGTCAGAAACACACTGGTCATAACCATAGTGGTCAAAAACACATTGGTCAGAAACACAGTGGTCAGAAAGACACTAGACAGAAACACAGTGGTCAGAACACAGTTGTCAAAAACAAAGTGGTCAGAAACACAGTGGTCATAAACACTCTGGTCAGAAACACACTGGTCAGAAACACCGGAGTCAGAAACAAACAGGTCAAAAACACATTGGTCAGAAACACACTGGTCAGAAACACAGTGGTCAGAAACACAGTGGTCATAAACACTCTGGTCAGAAACACACTGGTCAGAAACACCGGAGTCAGAAACAAACAGGTCAAAAACACATTGGTCAGAAACACACTGGTCAGAAACACGGTGGACATAAACACAGTGGTCACAACCACAGTGGTCACAAACACAGTGGTAAGAAACACAGTGGTCAGAAAAACAGTTGTCAGAAACACATTGGTCAGAAACACAGTGGTTAGAAACACACTGGTCAGAAACACAGTGGTCACAACCACAGTGGTCACAAACACAGTGGTAAGAAACACAGTGGTCAGAAAAACAGTTGTCAGAAACACATTGGTCAGAAACACAGTGGTTAGAAACACACTGGTCAGAAACACACTGGTCAGAAGCACAGTGGTCAGAAACGCCGAGGTCAGAAACACAGTGGTCAGAAACACAGCGGTCAGAAACACAGTGGCCAGAAACACAGTGGTCAGAAGCACACTGGTCAGAGGCACACTGGTCAGAAACACATTGGTCAGAAACACAGTGGTCAGAAACACAGTGGTCAGAAACACAGTGGTCAGAAACACAGTGGTCAAAAACACACGAGTCAGAAACACAGTGGTCGGAAACACAGTGGTCAGAAACACAGTGGTCAGAAACACAGTGGTCAGAAACACAGTGGTCAGAAACACAGTGGTCAAAAACACACGAGTCAGAAACACAGTGGTCGGAAACACAGTGGTCAGAAACACAGTGGTCAGAAACGCAGTGGTCAGAAACACACTGGTTCGAGGCACACTGGTCGGAAACACAGTGGTAAAAAACACAGTGGCACGAAACAGACTGGTCAGAAACACACTGGTCAGAAGCACAGTGGTCGGAAACACAGTGGTCATAAACACAGTGGTCAGAAACACAGTGGTCAGAAACACAGTGGTCAGAAACACAGTGGTCAGAAACACAGTGGTCAAAAACACACGAGTCAGAAACACAGTGGTCGGAAACACAGTGGTCAGAAACAGTGGTCAGAAACGCAGTGGTCAGAAACACACTGGTTTGAGGCACACTGGTCGGAAACACAGTGGTAAAAAACACAGTGGCACGAAACAGACTGGTCAGAAACACACTGGTCAGAAGCACAGTGGTCGGAAACACAGTGGTCATAAACACAGTGGTCAGAAACACAGTGGTCGGAAACACAGTGGTAAAAAACACAGTGGCACGAAACAGACTGGTCAGAAACACACTGGTCAGAAGCACAGTGGTCGGAAACACAGTGGTCATAAACACAGTGGTCAGAAACACGGTGGTCAGAAACACAGTGGTCAGAATAATAGTGGTCAGAAACACAGTGGTCAGAAACACACTGGTCAGAAACACAGTGATCAGAAACATAGTGGTCACAAACACAGTGGTCAGAAACACAGTGGTCAGAAACACACTCGTCAAAAACACACTGGTCAGAAAAATACTGGTCGGAAAGACATTGGTCAGAAACACAGTGATCAGAAACATAGTGGTCACAAACACAGTGGTCAGAAACACAGTGGTCAGAAACACACTCGTCAAAAACACACTGGTCAGAAAAATACTGGTCGGAAAGACATTGGTCAGAAACATTCTGGTCAGAAACACAGCGGTCAGAAACACAGTGGTCAGGAATACACTGGTCAAAGACACATTGGTCAGAAACACAGTGTTCAGAAAGACACTGGATAGAAACACAGTGGTCAGGAATACACTGGTCAAAGACACATTGGTCAGAAACACAGTGTTCAGAAAGACACTGGATAGAAACACAGTGGTTGGAAACTAGTGGTTAGAAACACAGTGGTCATAAATACACTTGTCAGAAACACATTGGTCATAAACAACATGGTCAGAACACAGTGGTCAGAAACACAGTGGTGAGAAACATAAAGTTCACAAACACAGTGTTCAGAAATTCAGTGGTCAGAAACACAGTGGTCAGAAACACACTGGTCAGAAACACACTAGTCAGAAACACACTGGTCAGAAACACAGAGGTCAGAAACACAGTGGTCTAAAACACAGTGATCAGAAACACAGTGGTCACAAACACAGTGGTAAGAAACACTGTGGTCAGAAACACAGTAGTCAGAAACACAGTGGTCAGAAACACAGTGATCAGAAACACAGTGGTCACAAACACAGTGGTCAGAGACACAGTGGTCAGAAACACAGTGGTCAGAAACACAGTAGTCAGAAACACAGTGGTCAGAAACACAGTGATCAGAAACACAGTGGTCACAAACACAGTGGTCAGAGACACAGTGGTCAGAAACACAGTGGTCAGAAACACAGTGGTTAGAAACCCAGTGGTCATAACACCGTGGTCAGAAGCACCCTGGTCAGAGGCACACTGGTCAGAAACACATTGGTCAGAAACACACTGGTCAGAAACACAGTGGTCAGAAACACAGTCGTCAGAAACACTGGTCACAAACAATGTGGTCATAAACACAATGTTCAGGAACACAATGGTCAAAAACACATAGGTCAGAAACACACTGGTCAGAAACACAGTGGTCAGAGACACAGTGGTCAGAAACATAGTGGTCAGAAACACAGTGGTCATAAACACAATGTTCAGGAACACAATGGTCAAAAACACATAGGTCAGAAACACACTGGTCAGAAACACAGTGGTCAGAGACACAGTGGTCAGAAACATAGTGGTCAGAAACACAGTGGTCAGAAACACACTGGTCAGAAACACAGCGGTCAAAAACACATTGGTCAGAAGCACAGTGTTCAGAAAGACACTGGACAGAAACACAGTGGTCAGAAACACAGTTGTAAGAAACACAGTGGTCAGAAACACAGCGGTCAAAAACACATTGGTCAGAAGCACAGTGTTCAGAAAGACACTGGACAGAAACACAGTGGTCAGAAACACAGTTGTAAGAAACACAGTGGTCAGAAACACAGTGCTCAGAAACACTCTGGTCAGAAACACACTGGTCAGAAACACACTGGTCAGAAACAAACTGGTCAGAAACACACTGATCATAAACACACTGGTCAGAAACACACTGGTCAGAAACGTAGTGGTCAGAAACAGAGTGGTCACAAACAAAGTGGTCACAAACACAGTGGTAAGAAACACAGTGGTCAGAAACACAGTGGTCAGAAACACATTGGTCAGACACAGTTGTTAGAAACACTCTGGTTAGAAACACACTGGTCAGAAGCACAGTGGTCAGAAACGCAGTGGTCAGAAACACAGTGGTCAGAAACACAGTGGTCAGAAACACAGCGGTCAGAAACACAGTGGTCAGAAGCACACTGGTCAGAGGCACACTGGTCAGAAACACATTGGTCAGAAACACAGTGGTCAGAAACACGGTGGTCAGAAACAGAGTGGTCAGATACACAGTGGTCAAAAACACACGAGTCAGAAACACAGTGGGTGGAAACACAGTGGTAAAAAACACACTGGTCAGAAACACAGTGGTCAGAAACACAGTGGTCAGAAACACAGTTGTCAGAAACACACTGGTCATAAACACACTGGTCAGAAACATACTGGTCAGAAACATAGTGATCAGAAACACAGTGGTCACAAACACAGTGGTCAGAAACACAGTGGTCAGAAACACACTGGTCAGAAACACAATGGTCAGAAACACACTGGTCGGAAACACAGTGGTCAGAAACATACTGGTTAGAAACACAGTGGTCAGAAACACAGCGGTCAGAAACACACTGGTCAAAAACATCGTGCTCACAAACACAGTGGTCAGAAACTAGTGGTCAGAAACACAGTGGTCAGAAACATACTGTTCAAAAACACAGTGTTCAGAGACACAGTGGTCAGAAACACAGTGGTCAGAAACACACTGGTCAGAAACACAGTGGTCAGAAACACACTGGTCATAAATACACTGGTCAGAAATACACTGGTCAGAAACACAGCGGTGAGAAACACAGTGGTGAGAAACACAGTGGTCAGAAACATAGGGGTCAGATACACACTGGTCAGAAACACAGTGGTCACAAAGACAGTGGCTAGAAACACACTGGTCAGATACACAGTGGCCAGAAACACAGTGGGCAGGAACACAGTGGTCGGAAAGACACTGGTGAGAAACACAGTGGTCAGAAACACAAGGGTCAGAAACTGAGTGGTCAGAAACACAATGGTCAGAAACACACTGGTCATAAACACAGTGGTCAAAAACACACTGGTCAGAAACACAGTGGTAAGAAACACAATGGTCAGAAACATACTGGTCAGAAACACAGTAGTCAGAAACACAGAGATCAGAAACACAGTAGTTAGAAACACAGTGGTCAGAAACACACTGGTCAGAAACACACTGGTCAGAAACACAGTGGTCAGAAACACACTGGTCAGAAACACAGTGGTCAGAAAGGCAGTGGTCAGAAACACACTGTTCAGAAACACAGTGGTCAGAAACACATTGGTCAGAAACATACTGGTCAGAAACACAGTAGTCAGAAAAACAGTGGTCAGAAACATAGTGTTCAGAAACACACTTGTCAGGATCACAGAGGTCTGAAATGCAGTGGTCATAAACACACTGGTCAGAAACACACTGGTCAGAAAAACACTGGTCAGCAACACACTGGTCAGAAACACACTGGTCAAAAACACACTGGTCAATAACACACTGGTCAGAAAAACACTGGTCAGCAACACACTGGTCAGAAACACACTGGTCAAAAACACACTGGTCAATAACACACTGGTCAGAAAAACACTGGTCAGCAACACACTGGTCAGAAACACACTGGTCAAAAACACACTGGTCAATAACACACTGGTCAGAAAAACACTGGTCAGCAACACACTGGTCAGAAACACACTGGTCATAAATACACTGGTCAGAAATACACTGGTCAGAAACACAGTGGTCAGAAACACAATGGTAACGAACATAGTGGTCAGAAACGCACTGGTTAGAAACACACTGTTCAGAAACACACTGGTCAGAAACACACTGTTCAGAAACACACTTGTCAGAAACACAGTGGTCAGAAACACACTGGTCAGAAACACACTGGTCAGAAACACAGTGTTCAGAAACACACTGGTCAGAAACACAGTGGTCAGAAACACACTGGTCAGAAACACATTGGTCACAAACACACTGGTCAGAAACACAGTGGTCAGAAACACACTGGTCAGAAACACACTGGTCAGAAACACAGTGTTCAGAAACACACTGGTCAGAAACACAGTGGTCAGAAACACACTGGTCAGAAACACATTGGTCACAAACACACTGGCCACAAACACAGTGGTAAGAAACACAGTGGTCATAAACACAGGGGTCAGAAACACAGTGGTCAGAAACGCAGTAGTCAGAAACACACTGGTTTGAAACACAGTGGTTAGGAACACAGTGGTCAGAAACACAGTGGTCAGAAAAACACTGGTCAGCAACACACTGGTCAGAAACACACTGGTCAGAAACACACTGGTCAAAAACACAATGGTCAGGAACACAGTGGTCAGAAACACGGTGGTCAAAAACACACTGGTCAATAACACACTGGTCAGAAAAACACTGGTCAGAAACACAGTGGTCAGAAACACAGTGGTTAGAAACACACTGGTCAGAAACACAGTGGTCAGAAACACAGTGGTTAGAAACACACTGGTCAGAAACACAGTGGTCAGAAACACACTGGTTAGAACCACAGTGGTCAGAAAAAGAGTGGTCAGAAACACAGTGGTCAGAAACACAGGGGTCAGAAACACACTGGTCAGAAACACAGTGGTCCGAAACACAATGGTCAGAAACATAGTGGTCAGAAACACACTGGTCAGAAACACATTGGTCACAAACCCACTGGCCACAAACACAGTGGTAAGAAACACAGTGGTCATAAACACAGGGGTCAGAAACACAGTGGTCAGAAACACAGTGGTTAGAAACACACTGGTCAGAAACACAGTGGTCAGAAACACAGTGGTCAGAAACACACTGGTCAGAAACACACTGGTCAGAAACACACTGGTCAGAAACACAGTGGTCAGAAACACACTGGTCAAAAACACACTTGTCAGAAACAAATTGGTCAGAAACACACTTGTCACAAACACATTAGTCAGAAACACACTGGTCAGACACACGCTGGTTAGAAACACAGTGGTCAGAAACACAGTGGTCAGAAATACAGTGGTCAGAAGCACTGTGGTCAGAAACACAGTGGTCAGAAACGCAGTGGTCGGAAATAGAGTGGTAAAAAACACAGTAGTCAGAAACACACAGGTCATAAACAAACCGGTCAGAAACACACTGTTGGAAACACATTGGTCATAAACACACTGGTCAGAAACAGAGTGGTCAGAAACACAGTGGTCATAAACACACTGGTCAGAAACACAGTAGTCAGAAACACAGTGGTCAGAAACACACTGGTCAGAAACAGAGTGGTCAGAAACACAGTGGTCATAAACACACTGGTCAGAAACACAGTAGTCAGAAACACAGTGGTCAGAAACACAGGGGTCAGAAATACACTAGTCAGAAACACAGTGGTCAGAAACACAGTGGTCAGAAACACAGTGGTCAGAAACACAGTGGTCAGAAACGCAGTGGTCAGAAACACACTGGTCAGAAACACAGTGGTCAGAAACACGCTGGTCAGAAACACACTGGTCAGAAGCACAGTGGTCAGAAACACAGTGGTCAGAAACACAGTGCCCAGAAACACTCTGGTTAGGAATACAGTGGTCAGAGACACAGTGTTCGGGAATACACTGGTCAGAAACACATTGGTCATAAACACACTGGTCAGAAACACAGTGGTCAGAAACACAGTGGTCAGAAACACAATGGTCAAAAACACAATGGTCAGAAACACACTGTCAGAAACACACTGGTCAGATACACACTGGTCAAAAACACAGTGGTTAGAAACACAATATTCAGAGACACAGTGGTTAGAAACACAGTGGTCAGAAACACAATGGTCAGAAACACACTGTTCAGAAACACAATGGTCAGAAACACAGTGGTCAGAAACACAGTGGTCAGAAACACGGTGGTCAGAAACACAATGGTCAGAAACACACTGGTCAGAAACACACTGGTCAGAAACACAATGGTCAGGAACACAGTTGTCAGAAACACAGTGGTCAGAAACACGGTGGTCAGAAACACACTGGTCAATAACACACAAGTCAGAAACACACTGGTCAGAAACACAGTGGTCGGAAACACAATGGTCAGAAAAACACTGGTGAAAAACAAAGTGGTCAGAAACACAGTGGTCAGAAACACATGGGTAAGAAACACAGTGGTCAGAAGGCAGTGGTCAGAAACACAGTGGTCAGAAACACAGTGGTCAGAAACACATGGGTCAGAAACACAGTGGTCTGAAGGCAGTGGTCAGAAACACAGTGGTCAGAAACATAGTGGTCAGAATCACACTGGTCACAAACATTGTGGTCAGAAACACAGTGGTCATAAACATAGTGGTCGGAAACACACTGGTCAGAAACACACTGGACAGATACACACTGGTCAGAAACACAGTGGTCAGAAACACAATGGTCAAAAACACAATGGTCAAGAACACAGTGGCGAGAAACACACTGGTCAGAGACACACTCGTCAGAAACACAGTGGTCAGAAACACAGTGGTCAGAAACTTAATGGTCAGAAACACAGGGGTCAGAAACTCACTGGTCAGAAACACACTGGTCAGAAACACAGTGGTCATAAACACACTTGTCAGAAACACAGTAGTCAGAAACACACTGGTCAGAAACACGCTGGTGAGAAACACAGTGGTAAGAAACACACTGATCAGAAACACAGTGGTCAGAAGCACAGTGGTCGGCAACACAGTGGTCAGAAACACATTGGTCAGAAACACACTGGTCAGAAACACAGTAGTCAGAAACACACTGATCAGAAACACAGTGGTCAGAAGCACAGTGGTCGGCAACACAGTGGTCAGAAACACATTGGTCAGAAACACACTGGTCAGAAACACAGTAGTCAGAAACACAATGGTCACAAACACAGTGCTCAGAAACACAGTGGTCTGAAACACACTGGTCAGAAACACACAGGTCAGAACCACACTGGTCAGGAACACACTTGTCAGAAACACACTGGTCAGAAACACACTGGTCAGAAACACAGTGGTCAGAAGCACACTAGTCAGAAACACAGTGGTCAGAAACACAGTGTTCAGAAACTCCGTGGTCAGAAACACACTGGTCAGAACACACTGGTCAGAAACACACTGGTCAGAAACACAGTGGTCAGAAACACAGTGGTCAGAAACACACTGGTCAGAAACACACTGGTCAGAAACACAGTGGTCAGATGCACACTGGTCAGAAACACACTGGTCAGAAACACACTGGTCAGAAACACACTGGTCAGAAACCCACCGGTCAGAAACACACTGCTCAGAAACAAAGTGGTCAGAAACACAGTGGTCAGATGCACACTGGTCAGAAACACACTGGTCAGAAACACACTGGTCAGAAACACACTGGTCAGAAACCCACCGGTCAGAAACACACTGCTCAGAAACAAAGTGGTCAGAAACACAGAGGTCAGAAACACACTGGTTAGAAACACAGTGGTCAAAAACACAGTGGTCAAAAACACAAGGGTCACAAATACACTTGCCAGAAACGCAGTGGTCAGAAACACAGTGGTCAGAAAGACACTAGACAGAAACTCAGTGGTCAGAAACACAGTGGTCAAAAACACAGTGGTCAGAAACACAGTGGTCAGAATCACACTGGTCAGAAACACACTGGTCAGAAACACACTGGTCAGAACAAACAGGTTAGGAATTCACTGGTCAGAAACACACTGGTCAGAAACACA
>SZWC01002450.1:191523-215470 GCA_023375785.1 Penium margaritaceum | reverse complement strand
AAACACAGTGGTCAGAAACACAGTGGTCAGAAACACAGTGGTCAGAAACACAGTGGTCAGAAACACACTGGTCACAAACACAGTAGTCAGAAACACAGTGGTCACAAACACAGTGGTCAAAAACACAGTGGTTAGAAACATAGTGGTCAGAAACACAGTGGTAATAAACACATTTGTCATGAACAAATTGGTCAGAAACACAGTGGTAAGAAACACAGTAGTCAGAAACACGCTGGTCAGAAACACTGTAGTGAGAAACACACTGGTCAGAAACACACATGTCAGAACCACAGTGGTCAGAAGCTCAGTGGTCAGAAACACAAGGGTCAGAAAGACACAGGTCAGAAGCACAGTGGTCACAGACACACTGGTCAGAAACACACTAGTCAGAAACACAGTGGTCAGAAAAACAGTGGTCATAAACACGGTTGTCATAAACACATTGGTCAGAAACACAGTGGTAAGAAACACACTGATCAGAAACACAGTGGTCATAAACACAGTGGTCAGGAACACAGTGGTCGGAAACACAGTTGTCAAAAACACACTGGTCAGAAACACAGTAGTCAGAAACACAATGGTCACAAACACAGTGGTCAGAAACACAGTGGTCAGAAACACAGTGGTCAGAAACACACTGGTCAGAAACACACTGGTCAGAAACACACTGGTCAGAAACACAGTTGTCAGAAACACACTGGTCATAAACACAGTGGTCAGAAACACAGTGGTCAGAACCACACTGGTCAGAAACACAGTGGTCAGAAACATAGTGGTCAGAAACACAGTGGTAATAAACACATTTGTCATGAACAAATTGGTCAGAAACACAGTGGTAAGAAGCACAGTAGTCAGAAACACACTGGTCAGAAACACACTGGTCGGAAACACACTAGTCAGAAACACAGTGGTTAGGAACACAGTGGTCAGAAACACAGTGGTCAGAACCACACTGGTCAGAAACACAGTGGTCAGAAACATAGTGGTCAGAAACACAGTGGTAATAAACACATTTGTCATGAACAAATTGGTCAGAAACACAGTGGTAAGAAGCACAGTAGTCAGAAACACACTGGTCAGAAACACACTGGTCGGAAACACACTAGTCAGAAACACAGTGGTTAGGAACACAGTGGTCAGAAACACAGTGGTCAGAACCACACTGGTCAGAAACACAGTGGTCAGAAACATAGTGGTCAGAAACACAGTGGTAATAAACACATTTGTCATGAACAAATTGGTCAGAAACACAGTGGTAAGAAGCACAGTAGTCAGAAACACACTGGTCAGAAACACACTGGTCGGAAACACACTAGTCAGAAACACAGTGGTTAGGAACACAGTGGTCAGAAACACAGTGGTCAGAACCACACTGGTCAGAAACACAGTGGTCAGAAACATAGTGGTCAGAAACACAGTGGTAATAAACACATTTGTCATGAACAAATTGGTCAGAAACACAGTGGTAAGAAGCACAGTAGTCAGAAACACACTGGTCAGAAACACACTGGTCGGAAACACACTAGTCAGAAACACAGTGGTTAGGAACACAGTGGTCAGAAACACAGTGGTCAGAACCACACTGGTCAGAAACACAGTGGTCAGAAACATAGTGGTCAGAAACACAGTGGTAATAAACACATTTGTCATGAACAAATTGGTCAGAAACACAGTGGTAAGAAGCACAGTAGTCAGAAACACACTGGTCAGAAACACACTGGTCGGAAACACACTAGTCAGAAACACAGTGGTTAGGAACACAGTGGTCAGAAACACAGTGGTCAGAACCACACTGGTCAGAAACACAGTGGTCAGAAACATAGTGGTCAGAAACACAGTGGTCATAAACACACTGGTCAGGAACACAGTGGTCAAAAACACATTGCTGAGAAACACAGTGGTCAGAAAGACACTAGACAGAAACTCAGTGGTCAGAAACACAGTGGTCAAAAACACACTGGTCAGAAACACACCGGTCAGAAACACACTGGTCAGAAACACACTGGTCAGAAACACACTGGTCAGAAAAACAGTGGTCAGAAACACACTGGTCAGAAACACAGTGGTCAGAAACACAGTGTTCATAAACTCAGTGGTCAGAAACACACTGGTCAGAACACACTGGTCAGAAACACACTGGTCAGAAACACAGTGGTCATAAACACATTGGTCAGAAACACACTTGTCAGAAACACACTGGTCAGGAACAAAATGGTCAGAAGCACACTGGTCAGAAACACAGTGGTCAGAAAAAGAGTGGTCAGAGACACTGTGGTCAGAAACACAGTGGTCAGAAACACAGTGGTCAGAAACACAGTGGTCAGAAACACAATAGTCAGAAACACAGTGGTCAGAAACACAGTTGTCAGAAACAAGCTGGTCAGACACACACTGGTCAGAAACACACTGGTCAGAAATACACTCGTCAGAAACACAGTGCTTAGAAACACAGTGGTCAGAAACACAGAGGTCAGAAACACACTGGTTAGAAACACAGTGGTCAGAAACACAGTGGTCAGAAACACAGGGCTCACAAATACACTTGTCAGAAACGCAGTGGTCAGAAACACAGTGGTCAACTACACAGTGCTCAGAAACACAGTGGACAGAAACACATTGGTCAGAAACACAGTGGTCTGAAACACACTGTTCACTAACACACCAGTCAGAAACACAGTGGTGAGAAACACACTGGTCAGAAACACACGGGTCAGAAACACAGTGGTCAGAAACTCAGCGGTCAGAAACTCAGTGGTCAGAAACACAGGGGTCAGAAAGACACTGGTCAGAAACACAGTGGTCACAGACACACTGCTCAGAAACAAACTGGTCAGAAACACAGTGGTCAGAAACACAGTGGTCGGAAAAACATCAGTGAGAAACAGAGTGGTAAGAAACACATTTGTCAATAACACAGTGGTCAGAAACACACTGCTCAGAAACAAACTGGTCAGAAACACAGTGGTCAGAAACACAGTGGTCGGAAAAACATCAGTGAGAAACAGAGTGGTAAGAAACACATTTGTCAATAACACAGTGGTCAGGAACACACTGGTCAGAAACACACTGGTCAGAAACACGCTGGTCAGAAACACACTAGTCAGAAACACAGTGGTCAGAAACACAGTGGTCAGAAACACAGTGGTTAGGAACACAGTTGTCAGAAACACACTGGTCAGAAACACGCTGGTCAGAAACACACTAGTCAGAAACACAGTGGTCAGAAACACAGTGGTCAGAAACACAGTGGTTAGGAACACAGTTGTCAGAAACACAGTGGTCAGGAACACAGTGGTCAGCAACACACTGGTCAGAAACACACTGTTCAGATACACACTGGTCATAAACACAGTGGTTAGAAGCACGATGGTCAGAAACACAGTGGTCAGAAACACAGTGGTAAAAAACACACAGGCCTGAAATACACTGGTCAGAAACACACTAGTCAGAAACACAGTGGTCATAAACACAGTGGTCAGAAACACACTGGTCAGAAACACACTAGTCAGAAACATAGTGGTCATAAACACAGTGGTGAGAAACACAGTGGTCAGAAACACACTGGTCAGAAAGACAGTGGTCAGAAACACAGTGGTCAGAAACACAGTGGTCATAAACACAGTGGTCCTAAACACAGTGGTCAGAAAAGCAGTGGTCAGAAACACACTGATCAGAAACACAGTGGTCAGAAACACGGTGGTCAGGAACACAGTGGTCAGAAACACACTGGTCAGAAACACACTGGTCAGAAACACGGTAGTCAGAAACACAATGGTCACAAACACATTGCTCAGAAGCACAGTGGTCTGAAACACAGTGGTCAGAAACACACTGGTCAGAAACACACCGGTCAGAAACACACTTGTCAGAAACACACTGGTCAGAAACACACTGGTCAGAAACACAGTGGTCAGAAACACACTAGTCAGAAACACAGTGGTCAGAAACACAGTGTTCAGAAACTCCGTGGTCAGAAACACACTGGTCAGAACACACTGGTCAGAAACATACTGGTCAGAAACACAGTGGTCAGAAACACAGTGGTCAGAAACACATTGGTCAGAAACACACTGGTCAGAAACACAGTGGTCAGAAGCACACTGGTCAGAAACACACTGGTCAGAAACACACTGGTCAGAAACACACTGGTCAGAAACCCACCGGTCAGAAACACACTGCTCAGAAACACAGTGGTCAGAAACACAGAGGTCAGAAACACACTGGTTAGAAACACAGTGGTCAGAAACACAGTGGTCAAAAACACAAGGGTCACAAATACACTTGCCAGAAACGCAGTGGTCAGAAACACAGTGGTCGGCAACACAGTGGTCAGAAACACAGTGGTCAGAAACACAATGGTCAGAAACACAGTGGTCAAAAACACAAGGGTCACAAATACACTTGCCAGAAACGCAGTGGTCAGAAACACAGTGGTCGGCAACACAGTGGTCAGAAACACAGTGGTCAGAAACACAATGGTCAGAAACACAGTTGTCAGAAACACACTGGTCAGAAACACTATGGTGAGAAACACACTGGTCAGAAACACACTGGTCAGAACCACAGTGGTCAGAAACACAGGGTTCAGAAAGAAACTGGTCAGAAGCACAGTGGTCACAGACACACTGGTCAGAAACACACTAGTCAGAAACACAGTGGTCAGAAACACAGTGGTCAGAAACATCGTGGTCAGAAACACACTGGTCAGAAACAGAGTGGTCAGAAACACAGTGGTCAGAAACACAGTGGTCAGAAACAGTGGTCAGAAACACACTGGTCAGAAACACACGGGTCAGAAACACAGTGGTCAGAGACACAGTGGTCAGAAACATAGTGGTCAGAAACACAGTGGTCATAAACAAAGTGGTCAGAAACACAGTGGTCAGAGACACAGTGGTCAGAAACATAGTGGTCAGAAACACAGTGGTCATAAACAAAGTGGTCAGAAACATTGTGGTCAAAAACACGTTGGTCAGAAACACAGTGGTCAGAAAGACACTAGACAGAAACTCAGTGGTCAGAAACACAGTGGTCAGAAACATAGTGGTCAGAAACACAGTGGTCAGAATCACACTGGTCAGAAACACACTGGTCAGAAACACACAGGTCAGAACAAACAGGTTAGAAATTCACTGGTCAGAAACACACTGGTCAGAAACACAGTGGTCAAAAACACAGTGGTCATAGACACAGTGGTCACATACACAGTGGTAAGAAATACAATGGTCAAAAACAAATTGACCAAAAAAACAGTGGTTAGAAACACACTGGTGAGAAACATACTGGTCAGAAGCACAGTGGTCACAAACACAGTGGTCATAAACACAATGGTCAGGAACACAGTGGTCAGAAACACAGTGGTCAGAAACACACTGGTCACAAACACAGTAGTCAGAAACACAGTGGTCACAAACACAGTGGTCAGAAACACAGTGGTTAGAAACATAGTGGTCAGAAACACAGTGGTCATAAACACAGTTGTCATAAATACATTGGTCAGAAACACATTGGTAAGAAACACAGTGGTCAGAAACACACTGGTCAGAACCACAGTGGTTAGAAACACAGGGGTCAGAAAGAAACTGGTCAGAAGCAGAGTGGTCACAGACACACTGGTCAGAAACACACTAGTCAGATACACAGTGGTCAGAAACACAGTGGTCAGAAACATCGTGGTCAGAAACACACTGGTCAGAAGCACAGTGGTCAGAAACACAGTGGTCAGAAACACAGTGGTCAGAAACAGTGCTCAGAAACACACTGGTCAGAAACACACGGGTCAGAAACACAGTGGTCAGAGACACAGTGGTCAGAAACATAGTGGTCAGAAACACAGTGGTCATAAACAAAGTGGTCAGAAACACAGTGGTCAGAGACACAGTGGTCAGAAACATAGTGGTCAGAAACACAGTGGTCATAAACAAAGTGGTCAGAAACATTGTGGTCAAAAACACGTTGGTCAGAAACACAGTGGTCAGAAATACACTAGACAGAAACTCAGTGGTCAGAAACACAGTGGTCAGAAAGATAGTGGTCAGAAACACAGTGGTCAGAATCACACTGGTCAGAAACACACTGGTCAGAAACACACTTGTCAGAACAAACAGGTTATAAATTCACTGGTCAGAAACACACTGGTCAGAAACACAGTAGTCAGAAACACAGTGGTCACAAACACAGTGGTCATAAACACAATGGTCAGGAACACAGTGGTCAGAAACACAGTGGTCAGAAACACACTGGTCACAAACACAGTAGTCAGAAACACAGTGGTCACAAACACAGTGGTCAGAAACACAGTGGTTAGAAACATGGTGGTCAGAAACACAGTGGTCATAAACACAGTTGTCATAAATACATTGGTCAGAAACACATTGGTAAGAAACACAGTGGTCAGAAACACACTGGTCAGAAACACTGTAGTGAAAAACACACTGGTCAGAAACACACAGGTCATAACCACAGTGGTCAGAAGCTCAGTGGTCAGAAACACAAGGGACAGAAAGACACTGGTCAGAAGCACAGTGGTCACAGACACACTGGTCAGAAACACACTAGTCAGAAACACAGTGGTCAGAAACACAGTGGTCAGAAACATAGTGGTCAGAAACACACTGGTCAGAAGCACAGTGGTCAGAAACACAGTGGTCAGAAACACAGTGGTCAGAAACAGTGGTCAGAAACACACTGGTCAAAAACACAGTGGTCATAAACAAACTGGTCAGGAACACAGTGGTCAAAAACACACTGGTCAGAAACACAGTGGTCAGAAACACTGTGGTGAGAAACACACTGGTCAGAAACACACTGGTTAGAAACACACTGGTCAGAAACACAGTGGTCAGAAACACTGTGGTGAGAAACACACTGGTCAGAAACACACTGGTTAGAAACACACTGGTCAGAAACACAGTGGTCAGAAACACTGTGGTGAGAAACACACTGGTCAGAAACACACTGGTTAGAAACACACTGGTCAGAAACACAGTGGTCAGAAACACTGTGGTGAGAAACACACTGGTCAGAAACACACTGGTTAGAAACACACTGGTCAGAAACACAGTGGTCAGAAACACTGTGGTGAGAAACACACTGGTCAGAAACACACTGGTTAGAAACACACTGGTCAGAAACACAGTGGTCAGAAACACTGTGGTGAGAAACACACTGGTCAGAAACACACTGGTTAGAAACACACTGGTCAGAAACACAGTGGTCAGAAACACTGTGGTGAGAAACACACTGGTCAGAAACACACTGGTTAGAAACACACTGGTCAGAAACACAGTGGTCAGAAACACTGTGGTGAGAAACACACTGGTCAGAAACACACTGGTTAGAAACACACTGGTCAGAAACACAGTGGTCAGAAACACTGTGGTGAGAAACACACTGGTCAGAAACACACTGGTTAGAAACACACTGGTCAGAAACACAGTGGTCAGAAACACTGTGGTGAGAAACACACTGGTCAGAAACACACTGGTTAGAAACACACTGGTCAGAAACACAGTGGTCAGAAACACTGTGGTGAGAAACACACTGGTCAGAAACACACTGGTTAGAAACACACTGGTCAGAAACACAGTGGTCAGAAACACTGTGGTGAGAAACACACTGGTCAGAAACACACTGGTTAGAAACACACTGGTCAGAAACACAGTGGTCAGAAACACTGTGGTGAGAAACACACTGGTCAGAAACACACTGGTTAGAAACACACTGGTCATAAACACAGTGGTCATAAACAAACTGGTCAGAAACACAGTGGCCAAAAACACATTGGTCAGAAACACAGTGGTCAGAAAGACACTGGACAGAAACTCAGTGGTCAGAAACACATTGGTCAGAAACACAGTGGTCAGAAACATAGTGGTCAGAATCACACTAGTCAGAAACACACTGGTCAAAATCACACCGGTCAGAACAAACAGGTTAGAAATTCACTGGTAAAAAACACACTGGTTATAAACACAGTGGTCACAAACACAGTGGTCGGAAACACAGTGGTCACAAACACGGTGGTAAGAAATACATTGGTCAGAAACACAATGGCCAGAAACACATTGGTCAGAAAAACAGTGGTTAGAAACACACTGGTGTGAAACATACTGGTCAGAAGCACAGTGGTTATAAACACAGTGGTCAGAAACACACTGGTTAGAAACACACTGGTCATAAACACAGTGGTCATAAACAAACTGGTCAGAAACACAGTGGCCAAAAACACATTGGTCAGAAACACAGTGGTCAGAAACATAGTGGTCAGAAACACACTAGTCAGAAACACACTGGTCAAAATCACACCGGTCAGAACAAACAGGTTAGAAATTCACTGGTCAAAAACACACTGGTTATAAACACAGTGGTCACAAACACAGTGGTCGGAAACACAGTGGTCACAAACACGGTGGTAAGAAATACAGTGGTCAGAAACACAATGGCCAGAAACACATTGGTCAGAAAAACAGTGGTTAGAAACACACTGGTGTGAAACATACTGGTCAGAAGCACAGTGGTTATAAACACAGTGGTCAGAAATACAATGGTCAGAAACACAGTGGTAAGAAACACACTGATCAGAAACACAGTGGTCAGAAACACAGTGGTCAGGAACACAGTGGTCAGAAACACAGTGGTCAGGAACACAGTGGTCAGAAACACAGTGGTCAGGAACACAGTGGTCAGAAACACAGTGGTCAGGAACACAGTGGTCAGAAACACAGTGGTCAGGAACACAGTGGTCAGAAACACAGTGGTCAGAAGCACACTGGTCAGAAACACAGTGGTCAGAAACATACTGGTCAGAAACACACTAGTCAGAAACACACTGGTCAGAAACACACTGGTGAGAAACACAGTGGTCAGAAACCCACTGGTAAGAAAGACAGTGATCAGAAACATATTGGTATGAAACACAGTGGTCAGAAACACAGTGGTCAGAAACACAATGGTCAGAAACACACTGGAAATAAACACACTGGTCAGAAACACACTAGTCAGAAACACAGTGGTCACAAAACGGGTGGTCAGAAACACTGTGGTCAGAAACACAGTGGTCAGAAACATTGTGGTCAGAAACGCAGTGGTCAGAAACACAGGGGTCATAAATACACCAGTCAGAAACGCAGTGGTCAGAAACAGAGCGATCAGAACAAAGGTGGTCAGAAACAAAGTGGTCAGAAACACAGTGGTCAGAAACACGGTGGTCAGACACATAGTGGTCAGAAACACAGTGGTGAGAAACACACTGGTCAGAAACACACTGGTCAGAAACACAGTGGTCAGAACAACACTGGTCAGAAACACAGGGGCGAGAAAGACACTGGTCAGAAACACAGTGGTCACAAACACACTGCTCAGAAACACGCTGGTCAGGAACACTCTGGTCAGAAACACACTGGTCAGAAACACAATGGTCAGAAACACATTGGTGAGAAACACAGTAGTTAGAAACACACTGATAAGAAACACAGTGGTCACATACACAGTGGTCAGAAATACAGTGGTCAGAAACCCTGTGGTCAGAAACACACTGGTCAGAAACACAGTAGTCAGAAACACAATGGTCACAAACACAATGGTCACAAACACACAGGTCAGAAACACAGTGGTCAGAAACACAGTGGTCAGAAACACACTAGTCAGAAACACACTGGTCAGAAACAAACTAGTAAGAAACACGCTGGAAAGAAACACACTGGTCACAAACACACAGGTCAGAAACACAGTGGTCAGAAACACAGTGGTCAGAAACACACTAGTCAGAAACACACTGGTCAGAAACAAACTAGTAAGAAACACGCTGGAAAGAAACACACTGGTCAGAAACACACTGGTCAGAAACACAGTTATCAGAAACACACTAATCAGAAACATTGTGGTCAGAAACACACTGTCCAGAAACACACTGGTCAGAAACACACTGGTCATAAACAAAGTGATCAGAAACACACTGGTCAGAAACACAGTTATCAGAAACACACTAATCAGAAACATTGTGGTCAGAAACACACTGTCCAGAAACACACTGGTCAGAAACACACTGGTCATAAACAAAGTGATCATAAACACACTGGTCAGAAACACAGTGGTCAGAAACACAATGGTCAGAAACACACTGGTCAGAAACACACTGGCCAGAAACACAGTGGTCAGAAACACACTGGTCAGAAACAAAGTGATCATAAACACACTGGTCAGAAACACAGTGGTCAGAAACACAATGGTCAGAAACACACTGGTCAGAAACACACTGGCCAGAAACACAGTGGTCAGAAACACACTGGTCAGAAACACACTGGTCAGAAACACAGTGTTCAGAAAAAACACTGGTGAGACACATACTGGTCAGAAATACACTGGTCAGAAACTTAGTGGTCAGAAACAGAGTGGTCTGAAACACAGTGGTCTGAAACACGGTGGTCAGAAACACAGTGGTCAGAAACTCGGTGGTCAGAAACACACTGGTCAGAAACACCGTGGTCAAAAACACAGTGGTCAGAAACACACTGGACGAAAACACAATGGTCAGAAACACACTGGTCAGAAACACACTGGTCAGAAACACAGTGGTAAGAAACAAAATGGTCAGGACCACAGTGGTTACAAACACAGTGGTCAGAAACAGAGTGGTCAGAAACACACTGGTCAGAAACACACTGGTCAAAAACACCGTGATCGGAAACACAGTGGTCAGAAACACAGTGGTCAGAAACACAGTGGTCAGAGACACAATGGTCAGAAACACAGTGGTGAGAAACACACTAGTCAGGAACACAGTTTTCAGAAACACTGTTTTCATAAACACAGTGGTCAGAAACACACTAGTCAGAACACACTGGACAGAAACACACTGGTCAGAAACACACTGGTCAGAAACACAGTGGTGAGGAACACACTGGTCAGAAACACACCGGTCAGAAACACAGTGGGCAGAAACTCAGTGGTCAGAAACACAGGGGTCAGAACGACACTGGTAAGGAGCACAGTGGTCAGAAACACACTGGCCAATAACACAGTGGTCAGAAAGCACAGTGGTTAGAAATACAGTGGTCAGAAATACAGTGGTCAGAAACACAGTGGTCAGAAACAGTGGTCAGAAACACACAGGTCAGAAACACACAGGTCAGAAACACACTGGTCAGAGACACAGTGGTCAGAAACATAGTGGTCAGAAACACAGTGGTCATAAACAAACTGGTCAGAAACACAGTGGTCAAAAACACATTGGTCAGAAACACGGTGGTCAGAAAGACACTGGACAGAAACTCAGTGGTCAGAAACACAGTGGTCAGAAACACAGTGGTCAGAAACACAGTGGTCAGAATCACACTGGTCAGAAACACACTGGTCAGAAACACACTGGTCAAAACAAACAGTTTAGAAACACACTCGTCATAAACACACTGGTCAGAAACACAGTGGTCAGAAACACAGTGGTCAGAAACACAGTGGTCACAAACACAGTGGTAAGAAATACAGTGGTCAGAAACACAATGGTCAGAAACACATTGGTCAGAAACACAGTGGTCAGAAACACAGTGGTCAGAAACACAGTGGTCAGAAACACAGTGGTCAGAAACACAGTGGTCAGAAACACAGTGGTCAGAAACACAGTGGTCAGAAACACAGTGGTCAGAAACACAGTGGTCAGAAACACACTGGTCAGAAACAGAGTGGTTTGAAAAACACTCTTGAGAAACATACTGTTCAGAAGCACAGTGGTCAGGAACACAGTGGTCAGAAACACAGTGGTCACAAACACAGTGGTCAGAAACACAGTGGTCATAAACACAGTTGTCATAAACACATTGGTCAGAAACACAGTGGTATGAAACACACTGGTCAGAAACTCGGTGGTTAGAAACACAGTGGTCAGAAACACAGTGGTCAGAGACACACTGGACAGAAACAAACTGGTCAGAAACACACTGGTCAGAAACACAGTGGTCAGAAACACAGTGGTCAGAAACACACTGGACAGAAACACACTGGTCAGAAACACACTGGTCAGAAACACAGTGGTCAGAAACACAGTGGTCAGAAACACACTGGACAGAAACACACAAGTCAGAAACACACTGGTCAGAAACACACTGGTAAGAAACACAGTGGTCAGAAACACACTGGTCAGAAACACAGTGATCAGAAACACATTGGTCAGAAACACAGTGGTCTGAAACACAGTGGTCAGAAACACAATGGTCAGAAACACAGTGGTCAGAAACACACCAGTCAGAACATAGTGGTCAGAAGCACACTGACCAGAAACACACTGGTCAGAAACACAGTGGTCAGAAAAAGGGTGGTCAGAAACACTGTGGTGAGAAACACAGTGGTCAGAAACATTGTGGTCAGAAACGCAGTGGTAAGAAACACAAAAGTCAGAAAAAAAGTGGTCAGAAACACAGTGGTCGGAAACATACTGGTCAGAAACACACTGGTCGGAAACACACTGGTCGGAAACACATTGGTCAAAAACACCTTGCTCGGAAACACAGTGGTCAGAAACACACTGGTCAGAAACACACTGGTCAGAAACACACTGGTCGGAAACACATTGGTCAAAAACACCTTGCTCGGAAACACAGTGGTCAGAAACACACTGGTCAGAAACACACTGGTCAGAAACACAGTGGTCAGAAACACGGTGGTCAGAAACACGGGGGTCAGAAAAACACCAGTCAGAAACGCAGTGGTCAGAAACACAGTGATCAGAGAAAAGGTGGTCAGACACACAGTGGTCAGAAACACAGTGGTCAGAAACACGGTGGTCAGACACACAGTGGTCAGAAACACAGTGATCAGAGAAAAGGTGGTCAGACACACAGTGGTCAGAAACACAGTGGTCAGAAACACGGTGGTCAGACACACAGTGGTTAGAAACACAGTGCTCAGAAACACAGTGGTCAGAACCACACCGGACAGAAACACAGGGGTCAGAAAGACACTGGTCAGAAACACACTGGTGAGAAACACAGTGGTCAGAAACACACTGGTCAGAAACACAGTGGTCAGAAACACACCGGTTAGAAACACAGGGGTCAGAAAGACACTGGTCAGAAACACAGTGGTCACAAACACACTGCTCAGAAACACGCTGGTCAGAAACACTGTGGTCAGAAACACACTGGTCAGAAACACACTGGTCAGAAACACAGTGGTCAGAAACACATCGGTGAGAAACACGGTAGTTAGAAACACACTGATAAGAAACACAGTGGTCACAAACACAGTGGTCAGAAATACAGCAGTCAGAAACACTGTGGTCAGAAACACACTGGTCAGAAACACAGTAGTCAGAAACACGATGGTCACAAACACAGTGGTCACAAACACACAGGTCAGAAACACAGTGGTCAGAAACACAGTGGTCAGAAACACGGTGGTCAGACACACAGTGGTCAGAAACACAGTGGTGAGAAACACACTGGTCAGAAACACACTGGTCAGAAATACAGTGGTCAGAAACACGGTGATCATAAACACAGCGATCAGAAACACACTGGTTAGAAACACACTGGTCAGAAACACGCTGGTCAGAAACACAGTGGTCAGAAACACACTGGCCAAACACAGTAGTCAGAAACACAGTGGTAAGAAACACACTGGTCAGAACCACAGTGGTCAGAAACACAGTGGCCAGAAACACACTGGTGAGAAACACACTGGTCAGAAACACACTGGTCAGAAATACAGTGGTCAGAAACACGGTGATCATAAACACAGCGATCAGAAACACACTGGTTAGAAACACACTGGTCAGAAACACGCTGGTCAGAAACACAGTGGTCAGAAACACACTGGCCAAACACAGTAGTCAGAAACACAGTGGTAAGAAACACACTGGTCAGAACCACAGTGGTCAGAAACACAGTGGCCAGAAACACACTGGTGAGAAACACACTGGTCAGAAACACACTGGTCAGAAATACAGTGGTCAGAAACACGGTGATCATAAACACAGCGATCAGAAACACACTGGTTAGAAACACACTGGTCAGAAACACGCTGGTCAGAAACACAGTGGTCAGAAACACACTGGCCAAACACAGTAGTCAGAAACACAGTGGTAAGAAACACACTGGTCAGAACCACAGTGGTCAGAAACACAGTGGCCAGAAACACACTGGTGAGAAACACACTGGTCAGAAACACACTGGTCAGAAATACAGTGGTCAGAAACACGGTGATCATAAACACAGCGATCAGAAACACACTGGTTAGAAACACACTGGTCAGAAACACGCTGGTCAGAAACACAGTGGTCAGAAACACACTGGCCAAACACAGTAGTCAGAAACACAGTGGTAAGAAACACACTGGTCAGAACCACAGTGGTCAGAAACACAGTGGCCAGAAACACACTGGTGAGAAACACACTGGTCAGAAACACACTGGTCAGAAATACAGTGGTCAGAAACACGGTGATCATAAACACAGCGATCAGAAACACACTGGTTAGAAACACACTGGTCAGAAACACGCTGGTCAGAAACACAGTGGTCAGAAACACACTGGCCAAACACAGTAGTCAGAAACACAGTGGTAAGAAACACACTGGTCAGAACCACAGTGGTCAGAAACACAGTGGCCAGAAACACACTGGTGAGAAACACACTGGTCAGAAACACACTGGTCAGAAATACAGTGGTCAGAAACACGGTGATCATAAACACAGCGATCAGAAACACACTGGTTAGAAACACACTGGTCAGAAACACGCTGGTCAGAAACACAGTGGTCAGAAACACACTGGCCAAACACAGTAGTCAGAAACACAGTGGTAAGAAACACACTGGTCAGAACCACAGTGGTCAGAAACACAGTGGCCAGAAACACACTGGTGAGAAACACACTGGTCAGAAACACACTGGTCAGAAATACAGTGGTCAGAAACACGGTGATCATAAACACAGCGATCAGAAACACACTGGTTAGAAACACACTGGTCAGAAACACGCTGGTCAGAAACACAGTGGTCAGAAACACACTGGCCAAACACAGTAGTCAGAAACACAGTGGTAAGAAACACACTGGTCAGAACCACAGTGGTCAGAAACACAGTGGCCAGAAACACACTGGTGAGAAACACACTGGTCAGAAACACACTGGTCAGAAATACAGTGGTCAGAAACACGGTGATCATAAACACAGCGATCAGAAACACACTGGTTAGAAACACACTGGTCAGAAACACGCTGGTCAGAAACACAGTGGTCAGAAACACACTGGCCAAACACAGTAGTCAGAAACACAGTGGTAAGAAACACACTGGTCAGAACCACAGTGGTCAGAAACACAGTGGCCAGAAACACACTGGTGAGAAACACACTGGTCAGAAACACACTGGTCAGAAATACAGTGGTCAGAAACACGGTGATCATAAACACAGCGATCAGAAACACACTGGTTAGAAACACACTGGTCAGAAACACGCTGGTCAGAAACACAGTGGTCAGAAACACACTGGCCAAACACAGTAGTCAGAAACACAGTGGTAAGAAACACACTGGTCAGAACCACAGTGGTCAGAAACACAGTGGCCAGAAACACACTGGTGAGAAACACACTGGTCAGAAACACACTGGTCAGAAATACAGTGGTCAGAAACACGGTGATCATAAACACAGCGATCAGAAACACACTGGTTAGAAACACACTGGTCAGAAACACGCTGGTCAGAAACACAGTGGTCAGAAACACACTGGCCAAACACAGTAGTCAGAAACACAGTGGTAAGAAACACACTGGTCAGAACCACAGTGGTCAGAAACACAGTGGCCAGAAACACACTGGTGAGAAACACACTGGTCAGAAACACACTGGTCAGAAATACAGTGGTCAGAAACACGGTGATCATAAACACAGCGATCAGAAACACACTGGTTAGAAACACACTGGTCAGAAACACGCTGGTCAGAAACACAGTGGTCAGAAACACACTGGCCAAACACAGTAGTCAGAAACACAGTGGTAAGAAACACACTGGTCAGAACCACAGTGGTCAGAAACACAGTGGCCAGAAACACACTGGTGAGAAACACACTGGTCAGAAACACACTGGTCAGAAATACAGTGGTCAGAAACACGGTGATCATAAACACAGCGATCAGAAACACACTGGTTAGAAACACACTGGTCAGAAACACGCTGGTCAGAAACACAGTGGTCAGAAACACACTGGCCAAACACAGTAGTCAGAAACACAGTGGTAAGAAACACACTGGTCAGAACCACAGTGGTCAGAAACACAGTGGCCAGAAACACACTGGTGAGAAACACACTGGTCAGAAACACACTGGTCAGAAATACAGTGGTCAGAAACACGGTGATCATAAACACAGCGATCAGAAACACACTGGTTAGAAACACACTGGTCAGAAACACGCTGGTCAGAAACACAGTGGTCAGAAACACACTGGCCAAACACAGTAGTCAGAAACACAGTGGTAAGAAACACACTGGTCAGAACCACAGTGGTCAGAAACACAGTGGCCAGAAACACACTGGTGAGAAACACACTGGTCAGAAACACACTGGTCAGAAATACAGTGGTCAGAAACACGGTGATCATAAACACAGCGATCAGAAACACACTGGTTAGAAACACACTGGTCAGAAACACGCTGGTCAGAAACACAGTGGTCAGAAACACACTGGCCAAACACAGTAGTCAGAAACACAGTGGTAAGAAACACACTGGTCAGAACCACAGTGGTCAGAAACACAGTGGCCAGAAACACACTGGTGAGAAACACACTGGTCAGAAACACACTGGTCAGAAATACAGTGGTCAGAAACACGGTGATCATAAACACAGCGATCAGAAACACACTGGTTAGAAACACACTGGTCAGAAACACGCTGGTCAGAAACACAGTGGTCAGAAACACACTGGCCAAACACAGTAGTCAGAAACACAGTGGTAAGAAACACACTGGTCAGAACCACAGTGGTCAGAAACACAGTGGCCAGAAACACACTGGTGAGAAACACACTGGTCAGAAACACACTGGTCAGAAATACAGTGGTCAGAAACACGGTGATCATAAACACAGCGATCAGAAACACACTGGTTAGAAACACACTGGTCAGAAACACGCTGGTCAGAAACACAGTGGTCAGAAACACACTAGTCAGAAACACACTGGTCAGAAACACACTGGGCAGAAATACAGTGGTCAGAAAAACACCGGTCAGACACATACTGGTCAGAAATACACTGGTCAGAAACTCAGTGGTCATAACCAAAGTGGTCAGAAACACAGTGGTATGAAACACAGAGGTCAGAAACACAGTGGTCCGAAACTCAGTGGTCAGAAACACAATGGTCAGAAACACCGTGGTCAGAAACACAGTGGTCAGAAACACACTGGACAAAAACACAATGGTCAGAAACACACTGGTCAGAAACACACTAGTCAGAAACACAGTGGTAAGAAACACAATGGTCACGACCACAGTGGTTAGAAACACAGTGGTCAGAAACAGAGTGGTCAGAAACACACTGGTCAGAAACACACTGGTCAAAAACACTGTGATCGGAAACACAGTGGTCAGAAACACAGTGGTCACAAACACAGTGGTCAGAGGCACAATGGTCAGAAACACAGTGGTCAGAAACACACTAGTCAGGAACACAGTTGTCAGAAACACAGTTTTCAGAAACACAGTGATCAGAAATACACTGGTCAGAAACACAGTGCTCAGAAACACACTGGTCAGAAACACACTGGTCAGAAACACACTGATCAGAAACACACTGGCTAGAAACACCTTGGTCATAAACACAGTGGTCCGAAACACAGTGGTCAGAAACACACTGGCTAGAAACACCTTGGTCATAAACACAGTGGTCCGAAACACAGTGGTCAGAAACACGGTGTTTAGCAACACACTGGTCAAAAACACACTGGTCAGAAACACACTGGAGAGAAACACAGTGGTGAGAAACACAGTGGTCAGGAACACAGTGGTCAGAAACACAGTGGTCAGAAAGACAGTGGTCAGAAACACACTGGTAAGAAACACAGTGGTCAGAAACACAGTGGTCAGAAACACGGTGGTCGGAAACACACTGGTCAGAAACACGCTGGTCGGAAACACACTGGTCAGAAACATAGTGGTTAGAAACACACTGCTCAGAAACACACTGGTCATAAACACACTGGTCAGAAACACACTGATCAGAAACACACCGGCTAGAAACACCCTGTTCATAAACACAGTGGTCCGAAACACAGTGGTCAGAAACACTGTGGTTAGAAACACACTGGTCAAAAACACGCTGGTCAGAAACACACTGGTCAAAAACACAGTGGTGAGAAACACAGTGGTCAGAAACACAGTGGTCATAAACACAGTGGTCAGAAAGACAGTGGTCAGAAACACACTTGAAAGAAACACAGTGGTCAGAAACACAGTGGTCAGAAACACACTGGTCAGAAACACACTGGTCCAAAATACACTGGTCAGAAACACAGTGGTCAAAAACACAGTGGTCAGAAACAGAGTGCCCAGATACACACACTGGTCAGAAACACACAGGTCAGAAACACACTGGTCACAAAACACAGTGGTCAGAAACACACTGGTCAGAAACACACTAGTCAGAAACACAGTGGTCAGAGACACACTGGTCAGAAACACACAGGTCAGAAACACACTGGTCACAAAACACAGTGGTCAGAAACACACTGGTCAGAAACACACTAGTCAGAAACACAGTGGTCAGAGACACAGTGGACAGAAACACACTAGTCAGGGACACAGTGGTCAGAAACACAGTGCTCAGAAACACAGTGGTCAGAAACACAGTGGTCAGAAACACAGTTGTCAGAAACACAGTGGTCAGAAACACAATGGTCAGAAATACACTGGTCATAAACACACTGGTCAGAAATGTTGAGGTCAGAAAAACAGTGGTTAGAAACACGGTGCTCAGAAACACAATGGTCGGAAACACAGTGGTCAGAAACACAGTGGTCAGAAACACAGTGGTCAGAATCATACTGGTCAGAAACCCAGTGGTCAGAAACACAATGGTCAGAAACACACTGGTCAGAAACACAGTGGTCAGAAACACACTGGTCAGAAACACACAGGTCGGAAACACAGTGGTCAGAAACACACTGGTCAGAAACACAGTGCTCAGAAACACACTAGTCGGAAACACACTGGTCGGAAACACAGTGGTCAGAAACACAGTGGTCAGGAACACACTGGTCAGAGGCATTGTGGTCAAAACACACAGTGGTCAGAAACTTACTCGTCAGAAACACAGTGGGCACAAACACAGTGGTTAAAAACATAGTGGTCAGAAACACAGTGGTCAGAAACACAGTGGTAAGAAACACAGTTGTCATAAACACATTGGTCAGAAACACAGTGGTCAGAAACACGGAGGTCAGAAACACACTGGTCAGAAACACACTGGTTAGAAACACACTGGTCAGAAACACGCTGGTCAGAAACACAGTGGTCAGAAACACAGTTGTAAGAAACACAGTGGTAGAAATCACAGTGGTCATAAACATAGTGGTCAGAAACACACTGGTCAGAAAGACACTCGTCAGAAACACACTGGTCAGAAACACAGTGGTTAGAAACAGACTGGTCATAAACACACTGGTCAGAAACACACTCGTCCGAAACATAAGTGTCAGAAACAAAGTGGTCAGAAACACAGTGGTCCGAAACACGATGGTCAGATACACATTGGTCAGAAACACAGTGGTCAGACACACACTGGTCAGAAACACAGTGGTCAGAAAGACACTGGTCAGAAACGCAGTGGTCAGAGACACACTAGTCAGGAACACAGGGGTCAGAAACACAGTGGTCAGAAACACTGTGGTCAGAAACACAGTGGTCAGAAACCAAGCAGTCATAAACACACTGGTCTGAAACACAGTTGTCAGAAACACACTAGTCAGAAACACACCTGTAAGAGGGACACTGGTCAGAAAACACAGTGGTCAGAAACACAGTGGTCATAAACACAGTGGTCAGAAACACGCTGGTCAGAAACACACTGGTCAGAAACACATTGGTCAGAAACCAAGCGGTCAGAAACACACTGGTCAGAAACACAGTGGTCACAAACACGCTGGTCCGAAACACAGGGGTCAGAAACACACTGGTCAGAAACACATTGGTCAGAAACCAAGCGGTCAGAAACACACTGGTCAGAAACACAGTGGTCACAAACACGCTGGTCCGAAACACAGGGGTCAGAAACACACCGGTCAGAAAGACACTCGTCAGAAACACACAGGTAAGAAACACAGTGGTCAGAAACACATTGGTCAGAAACACACTGGTCAGAAACACAGTGGTCAGAGACACAATGGTCAGAAACACACTCGTCAGAAACACACAGGTAAGAAACACAGTGGTCAGAAACACATTGGTCAGAAACACACTGGTCAGAAACACAGTGGTCAGAGACACAATGGTCAGAAACACACTGCACAGAAACACATTGGTCAGAAACACACTGGTCAGAAACACACTGCTCAGAAACACACCGGTCAGAAGCACACTGGTCATAAACACAGTAGTCCGAAACATATTGGTCAAAAACACAGTGGTTAGAAACACACTGGTTAAAAACACACTGGTCCGAAACACACAGGTGATAAACAGAGTGGTGAGAAACACAGTGGTCAGAAACACAGTGGTCAGAAACACGGTGGTCAGAAACACAGTGGTTTGAAGCACACTGGTCAGAAACACAGTGGTCAAAAACACAGTGGTCAGAAACACAGTGGTCAGAAACACAGTGGTCGGAAACACACTGGTCAGAAACACAGTGGTCAGAAACACGGTGGTCAGAAACACAGTGGTTTGAAGCACACTGGTCAGAAACACAGTGGTCAAAAACACAGTGGTCAGAAACACAGTGGTCAGAAACACAGTGGTCGGAAACACACTTGTCAGAAATACAATGGTCAGAAACACACTGGTCACAAACACAGTGGTCAGAAACACAATTGTCAGAAACACACTGGTCCGAAACACACTAGTCAGAAACATAGTGGTCAGAAACACACTGGTCAGAAACACACTGGTCACAAACACAGTGGTCAGAAACACAATTGTCAGAAACACACTGGTCCGAAACACACTAGTCAGAAACATAGTGGTCAGAAACACACTGGTCAGAAACACCGTGATCAGAAACACAGTGGTCAGAAACACAGACGTCAGAAACACAGTGGTCAGAAACACAGTGGTCAAAAGTACTGTGGTCAGAAACACACTGGTTAAAAATACAGTGGTCAGAAACACAGTGGTCAGAAACACAGACGTCAGAAACACAGTGGTCAGAAACACAGTGGTCAAAAGTACTGTGGTCAGAAACACACTGGTTAAAAATACAGTGGTCAGAAACACAGTGGTCAGAAACACAGTGGTCAGAAACGCAGTCGTCAGCAACACAGTGGTCAGAAACACACTGGTCAGAAACACACTGGTTAGAGACACAGTGGTCAGAACCACAGTGGTCAGAAACAAAGTGGCCAGAAATACACTGGTGAGAAACACACTGGTCAGAAACACACTGGTCATAAAACACAGTGGTCAGAAACACACTGGTCAAAAAACACACTGGTCAGAAACACAGTGGTCAGAAACACAGTGGTCAGAAACACAGTGGTCAGAAACACAGTGGTCAGAAACATGGTTGTCAGAAACACAGTGGTCAGAAACACAGTGGTCAGCAACACAGTGGTCAGAAACATAGTGGTCAGAAACACACTGGTCAGAAACACACTGGTCAGAAACACAGTGGTCAGAAACACAGTGGTCAGAAACACACTGGTCAGAAACACACTGGTCAGAAACACAGTGGTCAGAAACACAGTGGTCAAAAACACAGTGGTCAGAAACACAGTGGTCAGATACACAGTGGTCGAAAATAGATTGGTCAGAAACACAGTGGTCAACAACACAGTATTCAGAAACACACCGGTCAGAAACACAGTGGTCATAAACACTGTGGTTAGAAACACACTGGTCAGAAACACACCGGTCATAGACACACTGCTAAGAAACACAGTGGTCAGAAACACACTGGTCAGAAATACAGTGGTCTGAAACACAGTAGTCAGAGACATATTGGTTAGAAACACACTGGTCAAAAACACACTGGTCAGAACCACACTGGTGAGAAACGTAGTGGTCAGAAACACATTGGTCAGAAACACAGTAGTCAGAAACACAGTGGTCGAAACACAGTGGTGAGAAACACAGTGGTAAGAAACAACGTGGTCAGAAACACAGTGGTCAGAAACACATTGGTCAGAAGCAAACTTGTCAGAAACACGCTGGTCACAAACACAGTGGTCAGAAATACATCGGTCAGAAACACACTGGTCAGAAACACAGTGGTGAGAAACACAGTGGTAAGAAACAACGTGGTCAGAAACACAGTGGTCAGAAACACATTGGTCAGAAGCAAACTTGTCAGAAACACGCTGGTCACAAACACAGTGGTCAGAAATACTTCGGTCAGAAACACACTGGTCAGAAACACACTGGTCAGAAGCACAGTGGTCAGATACACACTGGTCAGAAACACGGTGGTGAGAAACGCAGTGGTCAGAAACACAATGGTTAGAAACACAGTGGTCAGAAACACACTGGTCAGAAACACACTGGTCAGAAGCACAGTGGTCAGATACACACTGGTCAGAAACACGGTGGTGAGAAACGCAGTGGTCAGAAACACAATGGTTAGAAACACAGTGGTCAGAAATAAAGTGGTCAGAAACACACTGGTCAGAAACACACTGGTTAGAAACAAAGTGGTCAGAAACACGGTGGTCGGAAACACACGGGTCAGAAACAGACTGGTCAGAAACACAGTTGGCAGAATTATAGTGGTCAGAAACACACTGGTCAGAAACACAATGGCCAGAAACTCAGTGGTCCGAAACATAGTGGTCGGAGACACGCTGGTCAGAAACACAGTGGTCAGAAAGACAGTGGTCAGAAACACACTGGTCAGAAACACAGTGGTCAGAAACACAGTGGTCAGAAACATAGTGGTCAGAAACACAGTGGTCAGAAACACACTGGTCAGAAACACACTGGTTAGAAACACAGTTGTAAGAAACACAGTGGTCAGACACGCAGTGGTCAGAAACACACTGGTCAGAAACACACTGGTCAAAAACACAGTGGTCAGAAACACAGTGGTCAGAAACAGAGTGGACAGAAACACAGTCGTCAGAAACACACTGGTCAGATACACACTGGTCAGAAACACAGTGGTCAGACACACACTGGTGAGAAACACACTGGTCAGAAACACAGTGGTCACCAAAACGATGGTAAAAAACCCAGTGGTCAGAAACACACAGGTCAGAAACACAGTGGTCAGAAACACACTGGTCAGAAACACAGGGGTCAGAAACACAGTGGTCAGAAACACTGTGGCCAGAAATACAGTGGTTAGTAACCCAGCGGTCAGAAACACACTGGTCAGAAACACAGTGGTAAGAAACACACTGGTCAGAAATACACTGGTCAGAAACACACTGGTCAGGAACACACTGGTTAGAAACACAGTGGGGAGAAACACACTGGTCAGAAACAAACTGGTCGAAAAGACAGTGGTCAGAAACACACTTGTCAGAAACACGTTGGTTAGAATCACAGTGGTCAGAAACAAACTGGTCAGAAACACACTGGTCAGGAACCCAGTGGTCAGAAACACAGTGCTAAGAGACACACTGGTCAGAAACACACTGATTAGAAACACACTGGTCAGAAAAACAGTGGTCAGAAACACATTGGTTAGAAACACAGTGGTGAGAAACACAGTGGTCGGAAACACACTGGTCAGAAACACAGGAGACAGAAACACAGTGGTCACAAACACAGTGGTCATAATCACAGTGGTCAGAAACACAGTGGTCAGAAACACAGTGGTCAG